>APFE030988880.1:0-24387 GCA_000404065.3 Pinus taeda
GTGGGGTGCCTAGGTGGAGTTGGAGTGAAGGCTCATGCCCCCAAAATTAATAATGATTGTTGATCTACAAATATTGCTTTGTTGACTTTGACCTTTCGGGAGGTAGAATTGGCTTAAAAGCCATGTTTGTCCACCTGTTGAAACTCTCTTTCGAGTGATATTGCTTTATGATGGGAAATTGTCCTTTTAATAAATGTCCACTCTTTATTCGTTGATAATTGTGACATGTGGAAAATTCACTGCCATTTGGCGGCTCCCCCTTGTTGGAACTAGTGTTTGTCACCGCTGAGCTGTAACCTCGTAGCTCAAGCGCCCTGGCCCCCTAAAGCCTAGAAGCCTGACTCCCTTTAGAATTCCATTAGAAATGGCGTTCTTGCTCCTCTGGGGTCTACCACTGGGATGGCAGAATATTGATGCTTGCTAAGCCACGTGTCGACCCATGATTGTTCCAAATGTCATTTATATCTAGGTCCTTCATGTTCCTGAAAACTTCGAAATTGTCGGGCATGTGTTCAACTTCCATTGAGCAATTGTTGACATTATCTTTGCTCCATAGTGCATTGCCATCTGTGTGTCGAATGAGAAAATCCTTGGTCCCTGACTTTGAATGGTGCAACCTCGACTTTTTTGAGGATTAAGTTAGCAAAGCGTTACTAGGATACAGGATTGCTAGGCCTCCATTCTCTGTTGCGGGGTTCTATCAGCAGATGCCCCCGATTCCGACAATTGACAAATTTCTGATCTCTGGTCCTCGGAGCCTTTTATAATTAGTTTCATGACGAGAAGTAGGATTTCAGGGTTCCAGGTTTTCGACTTTTACGTGCTCATCCATTTTTCTGAAAGCATGTCTATTCTCTGATATGTTCTACACCCCACTGCTCCAGGATGTAATACTTAGGAAACGAAAAATGAGAGTACAATAGAATGTAAGTGAAAAAAACTATAATTTGCTTAGGAATTGTTCCCTAAAAAACATCTTTGATAAATATAATAGACAAATAAAATTAGGGAATATAATTTTTACGATATATTACATGTTATAACCATTCATAATATGCATCACACTACTTATCCATTAATCCATTTATATTATAAAAATAAGAAGGAGAACATATAGATCATTTAAAAAAAAACTACATACCCATTCATCGCATTACTAAATTGTTAAAATATTCAAAACATAAATTTACTATAGTGCACCTATTATTCATCCAAAATTCTTTAACACAATATTTAGGATAGGGTATGAATAAATTACCTACACTTCATTCTTCATGTCAATCCACTCTATGTTATATTCTCAAATAAGTTGACTGCTACCATATGGTGAGCTTTAGTATTATCATTATTTATGCTTTGAACATTCAGGTTAAGATTATGCCATATTTTTGCATTTTATTTAACAAGATTAATACTCATAAATAAAAGGAATAATATGCATTGGTAAAACTTCTTTATGAAGTTCCAAACTAGTAGTGTTTATCAAAGTTCCAAATTAATAGTGTTCATAAAATCTAGGAAAATAACTTTTAATACACTCAATGAGATAAGTGTTTTTTTTTAACACATAAGTGATAAGTATTGTATTAAAATATGTGCCTATATGTGGCATATACTCGAGAATTGGAGTACATGATTTCTCTTACAAACTGATCCTCTAGAGAGGAAATGTCTACTGATACCAAAATCCTAACTTGAAGACATACAAAAACAAAGTGTTGATATGATAACAATTTACAAAACTGCCCAAGAAGGAAAACATATTTGAATTTTGAGCTCATCACAAGAGAGAGTTAGGATCCTCAACTAGAGGCCTGTTGAGGTCTAGGAGAAGAGTTCCTTTGCATCTACTGGAGGCACTAGACTTAGCATTGGTATTTGTCTTGGAAGAATTTTGGGTTTGAAGAGCTTCAATCTGCTGACATAGTGTGTCAACTTCATTTGCCTAGTGAGCCATGTTGATTTTGAGCTCTTGTATTTCTTCCACTAGGATGATGATGCGGTTCATCTATTCATGCAGTTTCATTTTAGTTTCCATGATATCCAAATTCAAGGTCTCTTCTTGATGAGAGCAGAAAAAGCATTTAGGGTGACCCCCATAACTTGAATAAGTCTCTTTGTGAATCTTCATTGCCACCTGAATAAGAGAAACAGGCCAAGGAATCCCAACTTCCATAGACATGAAGAATTTAATTTAAGGTCAACTGTATCACAAGGGGAAGGTTGAGAGCCTAAAATACAGTTTGCTCTTAGGAAAGAGAGGAGAACAATTGTATTACATAGGAGCAGAGTGCTAGAAAAGGTTTGTAGGTTACCAATGGCATACAGGGATGGGAACCTAGGTGGCATACCAAAAATCAGACAACAAGGAGGAGTAAATGGTCAAAGTATGGAAAAGAGCCAAGACTGGAACCCCAATAAAACCTTGCTTTTTTCTAGAGGGGAGACAGGGAACCACAAGAAGAAAGGAGACGTGCATTAATGTAATTTCATTTCGAGTGATTTGGACATACTTTTCCTTATTCACTTTAGTAATTTGAGATGAAGTCTAAATATCCATAATTTAATATGGTATTAATGTCAATTGAACTTATTATATTACGGCGTTGTGTAAAATGAATTCTTTGGTCCAATTGTGAGATATGAAATTGAGAAGGAAATGACCAAGTTTTCAATCTTGTTTTCATAATTAAAACATAACAATGATAGTATTTCAAGGCTCATTGAGGTTTTTGAACTCTTTGACTAAGCAAATAGATAGAATCAAAGTGTTTTCATGAGTATGTGTGATGTTTTTATAGTTTGATGAAGAATTGTTCATGATCAGTAATGTGTCTTGACATCCGATGGACCCCTTCATTCCAATGCATAGGAACCATTGGACTTCACAATCTCTTTCAAGGTAAACACTATCTAACATCAATATAGTGGAGTGATTTGCATAATATGAGTTTTTTTTATCACAGGATTTATGTTCTTTCATCTTGCTTTTTAAATTACTATTATTTAGAATTTTTTATAATAAAAAAATATATTTTATATTTACATTATAAGGGGTAATAGAGAAGTGTGACACGTATAGATTTAGGGTGGTGGTATTGGAAATTATAAGAAAGCACAAATCCTCTCTCAAACACCACACTTGTGTATCATTACATATGTATCATTATTTCACAAAGGGCACTTCTCTACGGTAAATATTTCTTTATGGAATAAGTGAAGAAATTGAGCTTTGTTATAGAATTTAAACCCTTTCACTCCGAGATGGATGTGTTATCTATTATTCACAAACCTATCATTTCTTAACATTTTTGATAAATTAGAAAGTAAAAATGATTGCAAAATTACAATTGAAAAGAGTTACTTTCATTCATTGGTCCTTTGCTTTCTTCAATGTTCCTTAACAGAAAAGGTTTGAACAACAAAACAATGTATCCTAGAATGTGTCTCAAGTACAATTTGACCAAATAACTTGATTGTGAGCCCACAAACATAGTTATTCATAGTATTTTTTCTCATACTAAATTCATACTTTTATAACAAATACAAGAGGCATGAATCTATTCAATTATTCATGACCTGAATATTCTATATGAAATTCTGTGAATAGTTTGATTACAATAAGAAATAATATAAAGAGTACCTGAGAAATTTGGTGCTTCAATAGTTAACTCAATTAGAAGGTTTCTCATTATCCTTTTATGGATGAATTTCATATGAATTGTGGTTGGAACCCTATTTTTGACATCTTGTCATTGCGAGCCAATGAGTCACAACTCTTGCTAATTGTTGAGGTGATGACTCTCTTGTACACTTTAGACTATAGATCTCACATAAACCACATGAACCACTACTTTTCAATCTTTAATTAAATTATGCATCTGACTCACAAAAATATCAATACATAATAATGAAACTCCATTTCCTCTTAATCCAATAATCCTTAAAATAACCTCTTTATATCACCACAACATTAGTGTGGAAAACTCTAGTAAACACAACAATTAAGATTAATTTAATAATAAACATGTATTTAACTACCCTCCACAGCACACTCCCCATCATACATCCATTCAGATTTACCCAATCCTCGAAAAAAAACATAAACTTCCCTTTCCCCAATTTGGGATTAAAAGATTGTATTAAAATATTAATAATTACCTAAAAGATGACATGCTTTTTTTGGCTGTAAGTTTTTTGACGAGCTTTTTCGTTTTGTTTGCACATTTGTAACTGGTGTGGCTTTGTTGTGGGGTTAAAACATGCTTCACCAAACAAAAATACCATAAATTCAACGTACTAATCTTTAATTAAAAAATTGTATTAAAGTATTAATGATTACTTAAAAGATGGCTTGCTTTTTTGGTTGTGAGTTTTAAATTAAAAGATTGTATTAAAATATTAATGATTACTTAAAAGATGGGATTAAAAGAAAGATGGCATACTAAAACTTAAAAGATTGTATTAAAATATTAATGATTACTTAAAAGATGGGATTAAAAGAAAGATGGTATACTTTTTTTGGCTGTAAGTTTTAAATGGGAGATTTGACAAGTTTTTCAGTTCTGTTTGGCACATTTGGAACAGGTGTGGCTCGCTGTGCGCTTAAAACATGCATCTACCACTATTCATCTCAACCCTGGGCTCTTAATGCCTTTAAGGATTCGGACAGGAACCACCCTGAAATCCTGCTCGCTCCAATTGTAGTTGTCAAGGAGTTGTCTAGCTAGGGCAGTACCCTTAGCATTCTGTATATTTCTGTAAATAAACCAATGCTGCTGCTCTAAAAGGGATTTTCCAGGTGCTAGACATCTCTATAGAGTGGCATCTAGAGAGGGCCGGAGAAGTATGTCAACCTATGCTTACATCGACGGCCTCATTCAATTCCATCCGCAAGTCCGCATAAGTGTGGAAAACTCTAGTAAACACAACAATTAAGATTAATTTAATAATAAACATGTATTTAACTACCCTCCACAGCACACTCCCCATCATACATCCATTCAGATTTACCCAATCCTCGAAAAAAAAAACATAAAGTCCTTCGGTGTTCCCTTTCCCCAATTTGGGATTAAAAGATTGTATTAAAATATTAATAATTACCTAAAAGATGACATGCTTTTTTTGGATGTAAGTATTTTGACGAGCTTTTTGGTTTTGTTTGCACATTTGTAACTGGTGTGGCTTTGTTGTGCCGTTAAAACATGCTTCACCAAACAAAAATACCATAAATTCAACGTATTAATCTTTAATTAAAAAATTGTATTAAAGTATTAATGATTACTTAAAAGATGGCTTGCTTTTTTGGTTGTAAGTTTTAAATTAAAAGATTGTATTAAAATATTAATGATTACTTAAAAGATGGGATTAAAAGAAAGATGGCATACTAAAACTTAAAAAATTGTATTAAAATATTAATGATTACTTAAAAGATGGGATTAAAAGAAAGATGGCATACTAAAACTTAAAAAATTGTATTAAAATATTAATGATTACTTAAAAGATGGGATTAAAAGAAAGATGGCATACTTTTTTGGCTGTAAGTTTTAAATGGGAGATTTGACAAGCTTTTCAGTTCTGTTTTTTAAGTGATCTGGCACCTTTGGAACAGGTGTGGCTGGCTGTGCGCTTAAAACATGCATCTACCGCTATTCATCTCAACCCTGGGCTCTTAATGCCTTTAAGGATTCGGACAGGAACCACCCTGAAATCCTGCTCGCTCCAATTGTAGTTGTCAAGGAGTTGTCTAGCTAGGGCAGTACCCTTAGCATTCTGTATATTTCTGTAAATAAACCAATGTTGCTGGTCTAAAAGGGATTTTCCAGAGGCAGGTGCTAGACATCTCTATAAAGCGGCATCTGGAGAGGGCCGGAGAAGTATGTCAACCTATGCTTACATCGACGTCCTCATTCAATTCCATCCGCAAGTCCGCATTACGTCTGTGAATGTCCACAGACTGCTCATCACCACCGTCATGTTCCTCGAAGACCTGTAAGCGAATTCTCTAATTCAATACTTTAGTTACCATCTGCGTTCTCTATTTCCTGTTTTTCAGCAGTTCTATAAATTCCATTATTTTCATGAGTGTCAATATCTTAATATCGGTTTTGATTTCGTGAACAGAAATTATAGGAACAGGCTGCTCATCACCACCGTCATGTTCCTCGAACACCTGTAAGCGAATTCTCGAATTCAATACTTTAATTACCATCTGCGTTCTCTATTTCCCGTTTTTCAGCAGTTTTATAAATCCCATTATTTTCACCAGTCTCAAGATTTTAATATCGGTTTTGATTTTGTGAACAGAAATTATAGGAATTCGTATTACGCGAGTAGGAAGCTTGAGCAGCGAAGAAATGAATAGAATGGAGATGGAATTCTTATTTCTGATGGGTTTTGGAATGGTGCGTGGCAAGAGATGGAAATAGAAGGGAGCAAAATGGCCTTGTCCACCAATCTTCTAGAATTCATATTCTTTCTATCAGGTATTTAAATGTTTCTTTTCCGAGCATGTTTGGATAACCAGAAGATCTAGAAGTGATCCAGGTTTTTCAGGTGTTTAGTTGTGTTCTTATTTAACTATTAGGCTTGTATTTTTCTTTCCATGTGTCAATCAACATCTATAAGGCCCACATGTATAAGGCCCACTAGTACTTGATTATTTTTCTTTTTTTCCAGATAGAGTAACTAAGGGAATTAGGGTCTATGGTTCACCTGCACATTTCTTGCATGTTCACCCCAAGTCTTTTAAAAGAGTTGGTTTATTGGTTTCACTAGGTTTCCAAGTGCTAAAATCTCATGCTAAACATGTTCAACAAATTTTTGCTATATAGGTTTGTCTGTCACCCAATTCGTAACAATATGATAAGCATTACAGGAAGGTCTTATCTCTTATGATGTCCATCTATTACACAATTGAAGGGAAGTGCTGCCACCTTCCTGCGACCTTCTACAGGAACTTGAGAGTCTTCCTCACTACTTTTTTCCCATAACCAGACCAGAGATGCTTAGCATTTTTTATAAGGAAAGTGTTAGGGCACAAATCTCAGCCCCTTTAGGGATGTACTCAGACATACCCCATTAGGTGCATCATTTGTTTCTTCTGTTCAGTTTTCTGGCGGTGCAAGTAATAGGCCCTATGTGGCCCATCGCATCTAGACTCTTCCAGGTGGATCATTTCAATCTTGTTTTCTAGCCTACTGAGGGCTGGAAATGACAATTAGAGATTCATACTTCTTTGGCTATTAGATTGGTAAGGTCTTGAACCTCTTCTCGACATCGTCCTGACAGGTTGTCATTCTTCTGAGAGTTTGTTGAAGAGCTCTTGTCCCAGAGCCTAGATTGGACGTCATAGAACTAATAGATAGTGTAGCTCTAGTAGAGCGTAGAGACACATATAGGTTTCCTCTGTTCTAAGTCTCTCTCTCCATGCTTCTTTTGAGTAGCAAGTCATCAATTCAGAGTTTCTTTTCCTTGACCTTGAGTGGTAGGACTCATGAGTGGTGGACTCCTTGGATTCGAGCGCACCATATGATCTTGCCGAGGATTATGTGGAAGGGGCACTACTCCAGTGCCTTTGTTGAAATCCATGACATACATGACAGGTTGTCATTCTTCTGAGAGACTCTTGAAGAGCTCTTGTCCCAGAGCGTAGATTGGACATCATAGAACTAATAGATAGTGTAGCTCTAGTAGAGCGTAGAGACACATATAGGTTTTCTCTGTTCTAAGTTCCTGTCTCCATGCTTTTTTTGAATAGCAAGTCATCAATTCAGAGTTTCTTTTCCTTGACCGTGAGTGGTAGGACTCATGAGTGGTGGACTCCTTGCATTGGAGCGCACCACATGATCTTGCCGAGGATTATGTGGAAGGGGCACTACTCCAGTGCCTTTGTTGAAATCCATGCTAACCTAGCTCTGTTCTTACAGATTTCATTGGAGCCTGCCATATTTGTGATACCTTAGATTTTAATCTTTCATATTTCATGTTTGGTTTTCATATCCCTTAATGTGAGAAGCGTTATGAATTCTCATTTTTCTTTGGTCCTGTTGCATCATTTTCCAGTGAGCCTCAATATTCTTCTTGCTTTGTTTATGAGTAACCTAGCTAAAAACCACCAAAGGAACCAGAATTGATCCCTCCTTGGTGGTTTTGGACCTTCGTTCTGATATGGCTTGGAATCTGGTAGTCACCACTTGTCTTTCGAATAACCATCCGAGTTGGTCATTCGTAATTAATTGCAATTCTGATCTAACTGGCACTGGATCTGGTCACTAGAAATGATTCTGTCAGGTCAGAATTAGTCAAGAAATGGTTCCAATATGACTATCAAACAGGAAGCACCTCCTGCACCAGGAAATTCTGCTATAGAAAATAGAGAAACTTGCTCTAATAACAATGTTATACGTTATCTGAACACAGAGGCATCTGCTTTATATCACCAATTTTTTTTTTTATACTGAAATGGGAGATATCTCTGAATGGTTTGGGGGATGTATGTATGTTGGATGTCCCTTAATCTGACACACGTGGCACCTATTTTTCCACTTATATTCAAGATTAAAGAAGTTACAGCTTATACTTGCTTCTGAGAACAAAAACTAAATAGACCATAACCGTCCCTAATACTGTCCAAAAAAGATTTAAAAAAGGTTTAAAACCAACATTCTGTATAGCATGATTCTATTTTATATATATCAAAAACGCCTATTATAATGATAAAATAAAGCTATTTGAAAGATCAAATGAAAAAAGTGCTATTATCATGAGATAAGCAGAACACCTCCAGATCATGCTATAAAGAGTAAGGAGAAGACCGGTGCTATTGTCATTTTGATCCACAGTGAAAAGCAAGGTTATGTAAGAGAAGCCCAAGTTTCTTGGGGCTGGTCCCCATTTGTCCTGTCGACTGCCATTTTTAAGAAAATTTCAGCAACATGAACTCCCAGGTTTGAAAGCTTGTCTGCCCAGTGCCAGATCATTATGTTCCCTACATATGTGAGTGAATGATATCTGATTGGAATTTCTTTTGAGAAGATTGACCTGTTCCATCACTGGGTGGAGGCAGATATTATGCATTTCTGTTTTCCCATTTATCCAATCAATTGACAAATTTGAATCTTTAAAGACTTGGAACAGTTCACCACTTGCTCTATAGCAGTTCTTAACAAGGCTGCCAAGGCTTTCAGTTCTGTCCAATTATTTGAGCCCTTCCCAAGAACCAATTTGAATGAGTAGTAAAGAGAGTTAGAAAGATATAAAGCACCCCCTGCACCACACCCCCAAGGGTTTCCTTCACATTTACCATCAAAGAAACTCCAAGGTGTCTTTATGTGTATTTCTAAAGTCTTATTCTATCTCACAGGCTTTGGGCTTGGAACCAATTTAATCTCATCATAAACAATACCTAATTTTATAGAAAACTTCGGGGTGAAAGAGTGTTCTTCAACAATAGTGGCATTCCTTGCTAACCAGATTCTTCATGCTGCAATACAAGGAAGGGCCTTATGATCTGCAACTGAAGTGTTTTCCACCTGGAGTTTAAGTACACTAGTGAGGTATTCTCCTCACTTTCCATTCTCTCCTGCTAGAGTTATAAACTCTTTCAGTACCTCCTTAGTAAATGGGCAGTTTGTAACAATATGCTGTGCAGAATTTTCGTTATTCCTCCAAAGAATTTAAAACCTGGGACCTTGCCATGATCTCCTCTGGAGCACACCCTAAAAGAGAATCTTGTTTGCTAAATCAAGCTAGCAGAAAATCCTAGACTATGGAGGACCTTTGAGCTTCCAAACAGGCTTTCACTGCTAGGTTAGCCACTTGTGGATCAACTTCTGAGCATCCAAACAGGCGTCCACCACCAGGTAGCCATTTCTGGATCATCATCCAAAAAGCTAGTTGAGTATCCTGATTCCTAACTTGGCAGTTTAATCCACCTGCAGGATGTTTTGACCAAAAAGTTTTCATCCATGTCCAGCGTAATGAAGTTTCTTTGCAAATTTTTTATGAAAAGGTACCACTCTTCTAGTATTGGACCATCTAAACCAAGAAATCTCTGATAATCTATGTCGACCCTCACAAGTTACAACCTACCTTTCAACCAAACCCTAATCTGATACTTCTTCCATGGCCAAATTTCTGGCAAAGCCAATTTTCAACAAGATGGGCCAATGCGAGGACTTTCCAAGTAATAGATGCATTAGTAGTAGGTTTGAATGTCAGCGTTATACAATCTTCTATCAACAGGGGGGCAATATAATTGGCGAGAATAACATGCTTCTAGAGACCATCATTTTAATAATCCTCCACATTTTCTTTGTTGTGAGGGCCCTTCCAAATTAATGTGTATTCTGCAGTGTCCACTCCAAACAGCTTTGGTTTAGCCAGTCTATCCCATTGTAACACAGGTATTGAGTTCTTTCCTTTATTATTTTTCCATAAAAGATTGAAACGTTTCTCTTTGATTTTTCCAAAATTCCCACAGCAATATATGACAAAGAAAACCAATATACCAGGTTTGCCTCAAGTACAGATTTAATAAGGTTAATGTGCCAACTAAGGAAAGCCACCGAGAACAAATCCAATAAGCGTTTGGTTTGAGAACAAAGCCAAGGTACTTCATACTTGAACCCCAATTTATTACTTGAAATGGGAGTAGGTGCAAAAGATCCCTTTCTCAATATGGAGATAGAGAGCCAACTGAGACTGTTATTTTTTTTAAATATCTGACAGACCCATATCCTTTTGATGTCTGATGAAAGATCCATTGGATATCCAATGAACCTTTTGACAAACATTCATCAGATATTTGATGAACCTTTCAACAAACATTCATTGGATACCTGACGAACATGCTGAGAAACATTTGCTGGATATATGGCGAACATTATGACGAAAATTCGTCGGATATCTGATGAACCTTACAAGAAAAATTCATTGGACATTTGATGATTATGTGTTGAAAATAACAATTGTCGACGATGATCTCCGACGATGCAATGTCGGATATCAAACGATAACAATGGTCGTAATTTTGACGATTGTTTAAATGTCAATAGTACAACAGTACCTGAAATGACGTTTGGTGAGACCTCCTTTTGTCGTTATAGTGTGGAAACTTTGCCGAAAGAATGAAATTGGCTCAATTTTTATTATTGCCAATTCTTGATCTAAAGTGACTTCTCCAAAGACAAGAATAAATGCTCAAGACAAAATTTGCTTCATAGATCGCATTTTTCCCATTAGAACAAGAGGTCAAAATATCCAAGACCAAGTGATGATGCTAAACAAGACCATCCTCTCTATTTATATGAGGAGGAACGTCTAATTAGCCTAAAAGTCCCTAAATCTCAAGTAAAATTACAATAATAAATTGGGTTACAAGCCAACCCATTAGCCAAAATATAAAATCAAGTGAAATGCCCACACGTGTGAGCCGAATGCTGATGTCCTCCATGCGTAGGGCTATATGAGGCATGCATTGAGGCATTAGAGTGAAATGAGTGGTGTAGAAGCTCTCTAAAATCATGGTGTGAAGGTTTACCTCACATTTCTGTCAAAATCTCTCTGTGGGCCCCGAATTTCACCTTGCGGGTTAGAATGTGGTCTCTTGAGTCTCCAACAGGTTAATGTGCCCACATCTGCTCCAACGTTGAGGGCTTTCCAGGTGCTACTAGCTCTCCCATATCTCAGAAGGTGAGACCATCCTCATATAGGCTTTGGATCAATTTCCATATCTCTAAGAGTCCCGTGGCCGACCATGGGCATGCTGGGTTTTAGTGTATGTCATATTGAAGAATCATGAGACCATCCTCATATAGGCTATGGATCAATTTCCATATCTCTAAGAGTCCCGTGGCCGACCATGGGCATGCTGGGTTTTAGTGTATGTCATATTGAAGAATCATCAGATAGCCTGCAAAGTGGCAGAACATCTTGGTGCAAGAGGTGTCCACGAGTGCAAAAGTCATGTTGGTATTGCTTAGAGACCCAAGGCTCTCAATGCCTCACCTGTGGGTGTCAATATGGTCCTCCAATGCCTTGGGTACTTGTGATTAAGGTGCCCAAGACTTGGGCTATTAAACCAGTTGACAATCACAACATAAAGTCTAGTCAAAGCAACCAGTCATTAGGTACAACGACTGCAAGGTCTATGTGTTAACCACTAAAGAGGTGCTGAGTCCCTCAAGTTAAATTGAGAAAGGGTTGCCCTATTATCTCTATCAACCAAGCTTATGCTTGGAGGTAAATAATTAATGCAACTAGACTCAGGATGCAATGCAAGATGGATTGAGTGATTCTTGAGTTTAAGATTGTTTAAGTTTAAGTACTTAGTTATGAGTCAATCTTTAAATTATGACAATAAGTACTTATTAATGAAAATTAAGAGACGATTTTTAACCACAGGAGAATGAATAAACAAGATATGCCAATGATATAATTTGATCAAGATACCACCACAAATATTCACCCAAATAAATTATAATTAACCAACTATGACATTTAGCCAACACAAGGTGCCAATACTTAAGATGATCAATGAGATTAGAAACCTTTCAAGATATTTAGACAAGGTAAATGCCAATATACCAAGGATTTAAAATGACCACAAACCAATGATGGCAAAAGAGAAAAAGAGCTATTATCCAATGATTCCTTTTGAGATTAGCAATGTTCTTTAGATGATTAGATGCTCAATACAACTTGAGAGAGAGTTATTTCAATGATGCACCAAAGAAACTTGAACCATTCAACACAATGTGATCTAAGATTAGAGTGAAACTATTAGATGTGATCTTATGAGGAATTTATCAGTGTCACGACCACAAATGTGTTAGTGCACTTAAAACAACTAGAAGCCAACTTGCTATAAAACCATGAAACAAGAACAATTATGATATATAGAGCATGAGAAAGGAATTTTCTTATGTTACTTATGTCCCAATCACATTCAAATGAGCAATTATTAAACCCTTTAGGACATTAGTATACTTAGCCAGATATGAGAAATAAGGACCCAAATGAAATTATGATATGAAACAAGAACAATTATGATATATGGTATACTTAGCCAGATATGAGAAATAAGGACCCAAATGAAATTATGATATGAAACAAGAACAATTATGATATATAGAGCATGAGCAAGGAATTTTCTTATGTTACTTATGTCCCAATCACATTCAAATGAGCAATTATTAAACCCTTTAGGACAATAGTATACTTAGCCAGATATGAGAAATAAGGACCCAAATGAAATTATGATATCTTAGCCCTCTTAAGATGCACTTTTCAATTATGATATGAAACAAGAACAATTATGATATATAGTATACTTAGCCAGATATGAGAAATAAGGACCCAAATGAAATTATGATATGAAACAAGAACAATTATGATATATAGAGCATGAGCAAGGAATTTTCTTATGTTACTTATGTCCCAATCACATTCAAATGAGCAATTATTAAACCCTTTAGGACAATAGTATACTTAGCCAGATATGAGAAATAAGGACCCAAATGAAATTATGATATCTTAGCCCTCTTAAGATGCACTTTTCAATTATGATATGAAACAAGAACAATTATGATATATAGTATACTTAGCCAGATATGAGAAATAAGGACCCAAATGAAATTATGATATGAAACAAGAACAATTATGATATATAGAGCATGAGCAAGGAATTTTCTTATGTTACTTATGTCCCAATCACATTCAAATGAGCAATTATTAAACCCTTTAGGACAATAGTATACTTAGCCAGATATGAGAAATAAGGACCCAAATGAAATTATGATATCTTAGCCCTCTTAAGATGCACTTTTCATTGTTATATCAGACTATCTGATTGCACTTTTCATGTAGAGATAATAGTCATTAAACAACTAGATCTATGCCAAGAGATTAATGCCCAAATTGCTTAAATGACTCAACAATGTGCTAGAGATCTTAGATATGAATTTTATGCTACTTAAATGTGTTTTCTACCACTGTTATGAGTTATTTAAATTGTCGAGGTAAAACAATGAAATGAGCAAGGGTTTAGAGGTCAAATCAAAGGCCTCACGCCTTGAAGATCACTTGCCAAACTTGCCAAATTTTTCCAACACTTGAAAACACAAATTTTCAACTTCTCTGCAATATTCACCGATGATTAGCTTCAGAAAATAAAAATTTACCCACAGAGGTAAGGGGAGGGAAATGAGACAAAGGGATGAGGGCAAATGAGGGGGCAGCAAGCCTCCTAGAGGCTGCGGCTAAGGTCAAAGGCCTACTACACAAGGGAAGGATCCCAAAGGGGCTCACGACTTGCCCAAGAGGGCCGCCGCTTGGTTTGAAAAGGGGGTTGAGAGGCCCTAAGGGTGTGTGGCCTAGGGTTGGGGCTTCAAAGAGGCACGTGAAAAAAGGTTTAGGGGAGGCCTAAAACCCACGACAAGAGGAGACAAAGGGATAAGGAGGAGGAAGTAGGGAAGAGAAGGGCTAGACAGAAGCAGGGTAGGCCAAGAAGAGGGGAGACAGAGGGTTGGAAGGAAGGCCGAGTGGCCTAGAGGCCACGGCTAGGCCTACCAAGGCCTAAAAACACCATGACAAGGGATCAAAAGGCAGGCCGAGGCCTTTAGATCCCTGCGGCTAACCCTAGGAGGCTAGAAAAGGCTGATGCAGAGCCCTGGAAGGGTGGACGACTAGGGAAAAGGAGGACACTGGGCCTAGGAGCCCTGAAAAAAATTAAAACCCTCGCCAAAATTTGAATCTTGCTTTAGATTTTCAATTTCACTGCAAAATTTTCAATTGCTGGCCCTGCAAAAATTCTAGAGATGATCTTACCCCTCAAGGGCCTAGATCTAGCTCTAATCCAACAAATTTCCTTGGATCTCACTTGCATAAATAAATTTACAAGTGCCTAAAACCCCAATATATACAAAAATTCAAAAAATCCCAAAACCCCAAACCCCAACTGCAAACAAGGGTTAGAAAAATGAAATTTATTTACAAAAAAATTACTATACAAAATATAGTTACAAAATATACAAGTGTAAAATGTTTTAAGAGACCTTGGTAATGGCTAGATCTATTTCTAAATATAAATGTTAAACCATAACCTCAGCGAAGTTAGAAAATCACATAAAATATTCAGAATTCAAACATGGTTAGCTTGTGCCCACAGCTTGTGAACTTGGAGCCCAAGGGCCGGGGAACCTGCAAACTCTATATATTTTCTCAAGAAGAAACCATTAGAACATACAATGAATTAGATACCTAAAATAAGCCCAAAACTTACCAATAGAATGTTCCTATCATCTATAATGAAATAATGATTTAATTATTATTTAAAGCGCAATATATGAATGCAAATACCCAACACATACCACAAATCAGCGAGACAAAGACACCATGAACTGCACCCCAAAGTCTTTTATTATGATGATCAAAATGTTCCCAGCGAGACAATGGCTTTACACTAGCATTTACATAGTTACATCAGACCAGAGCTCAAGATCCAGATGAAAAATAAAAGCAAAATGTCTTATATTTATAGAGAAATTCTTCCTAAGTGGAAAATAACGGTTAGTTGGTTTGATCCCTGTCAAAATAATCTCAACTCTTGATAGAACTTTGATGATCTTTTAATCTCCATTGTCGAAAATATTTATTCTTGAGGAGTTTTCGAATTTCTCATTAAAACCATTTTTATTAGCTCAAAAATAATTATTTTGAGCTAATTTCCTAAAAAATTGACTTTGACTTAACCACCAAGGTCCAAGGGTCCAATTTTTCTTGAAATTTCCAATATTCCCTTGATAGGGGACCTCCAAAAATTAATTTCTTTTAGTCTCACAAATCTTTCCACTTGGAGAATTTTATATCTCTAACATTTTCATTTTTGACTCTAATTAATTAATTTTATGGCTTAGGATTTTATTATATTTTTTCCACAAAAATTAATTAATTGACTCATTGAGGGATTAATTATTTTTCCACCCTCTAATTGACTCATTAAGGGATTAATTATTTTTCCACCCTCTAATATTTTAGCCATGGTGTCTAAGTATGAGGGACCATGCGCTAAAATATTTTTTACATAAGATTTTACGAAATCAACCCTCAAAGGGGGAATACCTGTTTTTTATAGACCCTCAAAATACTTACCCAATTCTGCGACACTATGATCGAGTAGACCAAGTAATTTGTAATAAAATAATTTAGTCAACTAGCTTACATTATTCCTAAATCACTTTACAAAAGGCTCGATTAAAACACTAGGACTCACCTAAGACTTCAAAGATAAATTCCACCCTAGCTTTGGGGTGAGGCTGGAGGTAAAAACTCTGCTAATCATCCGTGTTTAGAAACACAGATGAATCAATGAGACAAAAAACCTTCTAGGATGAAATTCGTTGCCAACTAGGTTGTTACATAAATACACGGTCTTACTAGCATCATTTACATTACAAACTTGCAGAATGGGTTTACAATGACATAGAACAGACTGTTGGCTAATGATTCTGACTTTGAAAAAATTCCTTGAAGTCCTTAGGTCTTGCTGCCTTGGAATGTTGAAAAAAATGGGTGCAACAAGTTGAACCCGAAGAATGGAAGTGGAAGAAGTACTTGTAACGTAAGATGGAAAATGGTAAGTATGGAATAGGGATATATGGGACTGCACTATCTCAATCAAGGTTTCCCAAGTAGTGCCCCTCCTATACCTATTAGGCCATTAGAGGAGGTTCCATTGGACTAGGATTGAATAATAACACCCCATTTAAGGTGAGGGAACGAGGTCATGGTCAAAACCATTCTTCCTTCTAAGTCATCCCATAATCCATCTTAAAAGTCCAAATACAAACAAGCATAAGCACTCGATTGCAAAATGAATAAAGTACCTTTTGATTGGAGGCTCACGTTCCTTCATGGGCTCTTGCCAGATGGGTAACTTATGATTGATGCATGTGGTGTAGGTACAAATGGCACATCATCATCGACTAGTGGTGGTGTCAGGGGTTGTTGGTTGGTCGACTGGAAGAGATGATGGGAGCAAATTTTTCTTCTATAGGGTTACCCATTTCGATGGGTAACATTTGGCTCCAATTGGGACATGAGCTCACTGTAGAGCGCATGATCCATGTACTTGAACGGGGAGTTCATGAGAACTCCAACAATCCCTGGAATTGCAGACTTGTAACTTGTTCATTGCAATCAAACTTGTTTGGGAGCATGTGCTCTTGGTGTAGGGTATCGCCCATCTTTTATATGAGAGTATAAATCCTTACATAAAATAAAATCCAATCTAAATGCAAGCTAAGCTATATGATACATGATATGAATGATATTTAGCATGCTCACACAATATGCAATGCACCTACACTACCATGCTTAGTATGTGAAAGTCAATCTCCAATAAATAAGGTGAGGTGGCTCCCTTTCACCAGTGAAGAAAAAAGTTCACCATCAAGTTTGGCAATGTAAAAGTGTCCTACACCTACTTTCCCATGGATCTTGACAGGAATAAGGTCCTTATTGATCAAAACAAGATCCCCAACTTGGAAATCTCTCTTTGGTTTTTGAACTCGTTGCTTCTTAAGAATGGTTGGCCTTGGATTTTTTTGATATGGAAAAATTCTTGAGAAGTGGGAGGCTTAATAGGTTTTGAAGGGCTACTTAAAGGGTTTTCACTAATAGTTCCATGGCTACAATGGGTGGGAAATGGAAAGGGGTCCACATCTTATATATGCCTTGAGAGTTGGGGCTCCCTATAGAGGACAAATGGGGTACCATCAGGCTTAAGAATGGTGGCATGTGATAGATCCATTTGCAATTGTCCACCAATCAAGGCCCTTCGCTTCATTGATAGTATCATCCCCCAAGCATCAGGTAAATCAACGACAACAATATCCATTAGTACCAACATATCTTTGTTAGCTGCTAGTGAGACCTTTAAACCTTTGATAAGACAATCGATGGCAATTGATCTAGAATCAAAACCACACACATTCGCATATGGCCTAGTGATGCCCAACTCTAGTTGGTGCATGACATTTGCCCAACTCTAGTTGGTGCATGACATTGGCGGATGCCCTTGAATCAAGCATGCAATTGTGAAGTATGAGCTTATCAATCACTATGGACAATAAAAATGGGTAATGACCCTCATTCCTCTTGTTAAGGTATACATTTTTTAATATAACGGGTGGGCCATTAGGCTCATCATCAAGACCTAAAGCATTTTTGATTTGGTTCCTATGGGGAGGAAGCTTAGCCATCTCTTTAATGGAAACCTGCACATTAAACTTAGCCAAAACACTACCCATGTCAACATCTAATACAATTTCATTATTTTTGGGTTTCCACTTGGGTTTGCTTTGAGGCTACACTTGGGGATTATCTTTGCCTTAGATGGATTAGAGCTTGCTTGGGCTTGGTCATTATTCTTTCTAGAGTATTGCAGACCCCTAAATCTCCCACTATTCTCCACGACTAGGACATGATCCATTTAGTTGGCATTGATTTGGGCTTGGCTAGGCTCTGAGTGAAAGTAAGAATCCCCAAGAAAGATGTTGAAAGGATGAGTTTCACCTATTATATTCATATGCTCAGGATTTTCCTCCTCTTCATGTTGCTCATAAGGAATATCCTCTTGAGGCTCCTCAGAAGATTGATCCCAAGGTGACCCTCCTTGCCCTACCAGGTTGGGTTGAGCAAGAGTTTTTGGAACATTTTGTTGCACGTTACGATCTCCTTTGATGGTCTTCCTAGGGAAGGATTTGTTCTTAAATTTGTTCTTAGGTGGAAAATTAGACCTATACCCTCACTTTCTTTCTAATGTGGTCATTCTATTCATAAGAGTCTTTTGACCTTGTGTGATTTCAGTGGTAAAATTTTCTATCTTTTGGGCAAAAGCTTGAATGATAGGGTCAATTTGAGAGCTTGGCTTTGCCTTAGGTTCAATTCTAACTGTGTGGTAATTGAACATGTTAATTGGTGCAACATTCACATTTTGTTCAACTTTGACCATTATCTTCTTACCGTTGGCTAGGGTATTGGGGTTTTTGTCCTTGAGGACATAAGTTAAATGTCCTCGACAAGCCTTGATATACCTATCAAGGATGATAGTTTCAGAGGGTTTAAACCTATTATGAATTTCCCTAAGAAGGCTATCAAAACTTTGAGTGAACTCTTTGACATTCTCTTTGTTAGTTTTTGCTATAGATAGGAATCTATCAAGGGCCATGCTTCCATCTACCTCTGTTGCCAATCTTTTTTTGAATGTATCGTGGATTGTATCCCAACCAGTGATGCTTCCTTGGGGTAGGCTAAAATTTGAGTCCCTAGCATCACTATCAAGTGAGAGGGTAAAGAGCATCATGATAATATCCTCATGCTCAATATGCCTAGAACCCACTGTGCAATAGAAATTGTGAACATGTCTCTCTAAATTGTGAACATGTCTCTCAGCAGTGGTGACATTGGTGCCATTGAACATGGGTATCCACTCATGATATTTATCAGACAAAGGATGAGGGGCATCAGGGTGGTTACTGAAGTCTAAAGGCCTAAAGGCAATGAAATTCCAAGGTCTATCCATGGATATAGTAGGATTGGGATTAGTGCCAAAGAGTTGTCTAGCTATAGGGGTAGTTGGTTTGACAAGGGAATTGCCAATGTTAATGACTCTTTTAGTAGTGTTCCTTGTCCTTAGAGCTATGATTCTTTGAGGAGGACCTTTCGGTGATTTAGAATGGGTTGGTTTAGGAGCCACTAGAAGAGGATCTATCTTCTCGTTAGATATTTTCCCTCTTCGAATGAAAGAAGCTAAATGCTTCAAGCTATGGGAATGTAGACTTGCTTCCTCCTTGGCAACGATGCCAAAAATGTTGCCGCAAAATCTAGCAGGCCTTGTAGAGGGGTATTGTGCAAGGCAAACTGTAATAACCCCAGTCATCTTGCAAGTAGGTAGAAGTTGTGTTGATGGTCTCAGTCATGGTACATTCAGTCGATCACCTTACATTTGGTAGAATCATTGTAATTATTTGGTTGTCAGTGTATACATATGGAAGAGTTAATATACATGCCTATTTATATATGTATGTATGAACATGCTTAAATGGTTAGTTATTAATTGGAAACAAGGTAAATACATATAAGTCATGTACATGGTTTTTGTAAACCCTATATGGCTATATCAAGAAAACGTATGTATTTGGTTACTTTATACTTCACAAATGACTAATGTGAATGTAGTTGGTTATTTTAGATTATATATAGCTAAGGTAAAATTCAAGAAAATAACTACACTTCGCCTTTGAAGACTCCATTTGAAGTTTTTTTTGGTAGTTTTTGTTTTTGATGCGGGACAGTTGGGGCTAACTAGGGAGGGAACCCTAACTAATAAAAAAAGGGGATTCAAATGTAGAAAAAAAGGAGAGAGGGGAGTGAGGAGAGGAGTAGAAAAAAAAACGGTGGAAGAAGAGAAGGTATAGGAGGAGAACTGGCACCAGGAGCGCAGGAGGAAAAAGATGCATTAGTGGGGTTAGGCATATTGTGACACCAAGCAAAAAAGGGTGAGCCAACTTCTCTGTGAGGCCCTAGTGACGAGTTCAAGGAGTTTAGTAGCACAAGTTTATTGATTCCAAGATTAAGGTTATTTTTGGTGGTGGGTCGATCTATACAGCCAAAATAAGGGCCAAAATTTTGTGTTAAAGTGTCTGCTTACGTTTGGTGTTTAGCCGTGTATGCTAGTGGCCCGATCTGCTTGTAGAAAGGCAATTTGAATCTTCATTCAAGGCTAATCTTCATATTCCATTGTCGATGGAAGTATTTTCACCTCCCTGGGTTACATAATGGTTGATCGACATGATATACACTTTGCTAGAACCTCACCTCTCTCAATTTAGAGTTGCGTTTTTGCTGCTGGACGTTATAGAGGCTTGTAACAAGGCATTTCTCTTATGAGTCTCTGGGAATACAGTGGAGCTGCTATCTAATACCAGGTGCCATCTTTTCTCTCTGTTCTTTTATATTCAAGTTTTATATGAGTAGGAACTATAATATGGGTGATATCTCCAAATACCAATATGTATGGTTTTTCTAGGTCTAAAATATAATGCATTTATATTTCACATGAATATATGGAAGAAACATTGAGCATAAAATTTGGAACCCTGAGAGCTTAGTTCGATGGTTAGAGTTTACAGTATTCTTTATGAAGTCAAACTTGTGAAAAAAAGGGGGGTACCTACAACATTCTACAGTCAAACTGTTCGACATAACCTGCCACTGAGAAAATTAACAATAAAGCTCAGGAAAATTCCCAAGATCGTGGAATCTCTAGGGAGGGATTTTATAGTTAGGACAACAAGCTTTGCAATGCTTGCTTGCAATGGTGTAGGCGGCTTGGTTGGGCAAACCACGCATTTTCTTAACTTAAGAAACCAACTGTTGTGATTCTAAACCGATTGTGTGTGCATCTAAATCAATTGTCATTGCATTGTGTTGTTCCCTGTTGGAACTATCATTGAGACACAATATTGTAGGGACAGACAACTGTATAGCCTTTTCATTGTAGTAGCCAGGATATCGGGCTTTGATTTCAACGAGACAACTTGCTTTGATTTCAACAAGACAACTTGACTGACTTTTGTGATTACGTCTATGGAAGTGAATGCCTAGGTACTGCTTCTTGAACTAGGGTTGGTTAATTTACAATCAATGGATAAGTAGATCTAGAATTGATTGAGGGTGGAGGCCTTACCTCTGGAACCCCTCATTGGCTAAAGGGTGGAGGCCATTGACTGCCCTGGACTAGCCTTCCTCGATGAGGGGGTTCATAGACTTTGGATTCCTAATGTAGGGTGGAAATTGGGTTAGATCTTTGGACTCCCTATACTTGAACACTGTTATGCTAGAAGGATGGAGATTGGGTTAGATCTTTGGACTTCCTGTACTAGAACACTCTTATGCCAGAAGGGTGGAGATTGGGTTAAATCTCTGGAGTCTGGACTCCTTGTACCTAAACACTCTTATGCTAGAAGGGTGGAGATTGGGTTGGATCTTTGGACTCCTCCTACCTAAACATTGTTATGTTAGAATGGTGGAGACCGGGTTGGATCTCTGGACTCTCTGTACCTGAACACTCTTATGCCAGAAGGGTGGGGATCAGGTTAGATCTCTGGACTCCCTGTACCTGAACACTGTTATGCCAGAAGGGTGGAGATCAGGTTAGATCTCTGGACTCCTTGTACTTGAACACTATTATGTCGAAAAGGTGGAGATCGGGTCAGATCTCTGGACTCCTTGTACTTGAACATTGTTATACCAGAAGGGTGGAGATCGGGTTAGATCCTTGGATTCCTTGTATCTGAACACTGATATGCCAGAAGGGTGGAGATTGGGTTAGATCTCTGGACTTCCTGTGTCAGAACACTGTTATGCCTGAAGGGTGGATGTCAAGTTGGATCTCTAGACTCCCTATACTTGAACACTCTTATGCCAGAAGGGTGGAGATTGGGTTAGATATCTGGACTCCCTGTACCTGAACACTGTTATGTCAGAATGGTGGAGATCATGTTGGATCTCTGGACTCCGTGTACCTAAAGTTCTGAACACTGTTATGCTAGAAGGGTGGAGATCGGGTTCGATCTCTGGACTCCTTGTACCTGAACACTGTTATGCCAGAAGGGTGGAGGTCAAATTAGACCTTTGGACTCCCTGTACCTGAACACGACTACATGGACATCAGTGGTGGAAGATATTCATAGCTCTTCCCTTGGCAGCCCTGCATAAGCCCATCCAGATATCATTCAAAAATAAGGAATGGACATTAAATCAAAATTACCTTTGTGACGGTCTTTCATCATGACATCTTCTAGTTCGCATCAGCGTCCTACATCCACATTGACACATCTCCAAAAGATATATACTGTCAAGGGTCTCTTTCTTTTTCAGACTTCATCAGAGTCATCATATCTTTCATGGAGATATCCTAGTCAAATCTTCCAGTTCTCGGATGTTGATTTCCTTCGTCATGGTTGCATATTCCACGATCTCTTTCCTTGTTTCTTCACACATTTCTCTTCCTAGGAACTTTTAATCAGAGTTCCTCCAATCACTGTCAACCACCTCATATTTCATATGAGGACATATTATGTTGATTTCATCTAGACAATGTGTGACCCATGCTTTCCTCATCCTTTCAAAGGAGGAGATCCTTTCTTTTGATCATGCTCTTGAGATAGAGCATTTATCAATGTTACTTGAAACCATATGACATGACTCTACAATATCGAATACAAGCATACGTACCTCATTTTCCTTTAGGTCATCTAGACTTCTTTCAGCAACTTCCTTGATTGAAAAAACTTCAATCCCTTGATTTGCTTCACCTTTTTTTTTGTCATCATACCATCATCTCATGAATTCCCACAAGATGGAATTCTTGATGAAACGCTTGCTTCCTTTTGATTGGTGAACCTTCCGATGAAGATTCCAATAGAGGATCTTGAGTATCCTCATCCAGCAAATGTTTCCTATTGACTGCTGTATGATGAGCTTTTGTACTAGATGACTTTTTCTTTTCCCATAAGTACCACTTATGCTTCTAATGAGGTTACCAAGAGCTATATCCTTCCAAGGGTGACTGTCATAGACTTCTATTTCAACTATTTTTCTTTATGATGACGAGCTCTTGATTTTAATGCTTCTATGATGCCACGATGAATCCTATCCTTAGTGAATCATGATAGCCATATCTTACAATAGAAAAAATTAAAAACATTAAAGCAAATACTCAGAATATTCAGAAAATATTAAAGCAAATACCCTGCAACCTACACCAATATACAGATCAAGTACTAAAAAATAAATGAGACAATCACACAAAGGACACTTATTTTTGGATTAAACGTCCCCGGGAAAACCTAATGTGGGAAAATCGATGCAATAGATAGGAGGGTTTTATTATAAAGCAACTTTCTGAATACAACTAGGGTGCCAAATTTGGCTCACCCAACAGAGAATAAATCCATGAGAAGTACCTCTATTTGGAGACATATATTTTGGTGAATCTAGCAACTGGATGAACAAACCCCACAGGTGACTGCGTTGTCCCCAGCGTTGTGCAGCGACGGCTGCTCCCAGCTCTGTGTTGGAACTGTGTCACCTCCTCTAGGAGTTGCGTCACCCTCCCATTGAGTCGTCTCGGCTCAGAAATCGATTTGCTGAACTGATGCCCGATTTGCCTCATAGAAACCCTAGCGCTGCCTCTGCGTGATTGTGTTAACCCCTCTAGCTTCTATGTCACCCTCCTAGAGCTGCGCTGTCTCTCCTTGGTGCTGCACTGCCTCTCTGTTATGTATTCTCAGTCTTAGACGAAAGTCCTACTGCAGAACT
>APFE030988882.1:3841-36141 GCA_000404065.3 Pinus taeda
AAGATTTTGATAGGATCTCCTGCTCCCTCATCTTTCTTCTCATCCGCCATGGGAGGCCGTCGGGATTTGCGAGGTTGGCCTTGCAGAGGTTCGACCAGCTCAAGCCCTAACTCCTTATATCCCGACCTCGTTGGGGTCATGCAAAGAAAAATAGAGAAAAAACAGACCGCTCTGATACCACTAATCCAAACTTAAACAGGAACACATAAAATTACAAAGATAACCATATACACAAAGATGCAGCGGAAATAATACTTCATTTCATTAATGGAAAATACTGAAATATGCTTACAACCAGAAATGGAAATAAACCAGCTAGGGCGATGGTAGCTTATCTCTGAGAAGAGATGTGTGGCTACATGCCTCTGAACTATGTTACAATGAGGCTCGAAGGCCTATTTATTGTTGAGAAATAGTGGAAAACCCTTCACATTCCAAAACATGACCCTAGAAGATGAAACGCCAAATTGTGGGCCCCATTTTTGGTTAAGTTGGTACATCAACTTCCCGGGGTCGCGAATTGGTCATATTTCTCCGTTTGACATGCATGATAGCCCGTTGGAAAGATCTCTTCGAGGACTATGACGAAAAAGATAACTTTTAGAAAAAAAATCTTTGGCAGTAAATTTCCCAAAAAACGTCGTTTAGGGCCTCAAAACGGCTCCGGAAGTTTAGGACCCGAAAAACTGCTAAAAATAGTAAACTGTGCTATAATTAAGGAAACTGAAAAAACTGGAAGAAGCACTAGAGGGGATCCAAGTGGAATTAGCGGGTGGCCACCAATATCCACCCGGATCATAGCATCATACAGAGTTAGTTCGATTGTTTGTTTTGCATTTGCATGATGGTCATGTCACCCTTGCTGGAGTAAACTTCACCTTGATACCAGAAACCATTTCTTAGGCCACCGGGATACCGAACATAGGTGAAGAGTGGAACAAGAGACAATAGCTAGATAGAGCATATTATGAACCTTACATCAGGCCTAGCTATTTGAGGTAGATCAGTAGGGTATTCCTGTTCCGGTTTCTGAAGGAAGATTATGCACCATTGATGAGACTCATTATCAGATACTTCAGTTGTGAAGGCTGCTTCTCATGCCTCTATGCATATCATATCAGGTTATTGATGCATTTCACGAGAGTCAGGTTGATGAACACTCGATATTTCATGTGCTGAAACATCGAGAGGATGACCACTCTTGTGCAAAAGAAGACTCCTAAACAACAGTATAATAGCATTTATCACTATGCGCTCATCAAGATCATTGTTGTACATTTGCTTGGCCTGTAGGGTATCACATGGGAATACTTCATTTCCTATGAATTCTTCACAGCTTCAGCAGCTCATCAAGAGGTTGTCCATGATGTGGGCGAACCTTCACAACAACATGGAGGTCGGGAGGCAGAGACTACTAGTGTGCCGACATATGTCACCTATCAGAGAGGCACGAGGGGATTTTTGCAACAGCCCGACGAGTACTATCTCCACCTGGGGTGGAAGGGGTCTCATCACCGTCACCAGCAGCATAGGTATAGGTACAGGACAAAGGCAAGAGGCCAATGCAGGACGAGGGGCCGTCAGGTGAGCGGGACTTTATTCTTGTTCAGGATGACGATACAGACATAGGCCCGCAAAATGCACATCTTCATGAGATTATCCAGGAGCAGCAGACCGAGATAAAAGCCTTGTCCCTTGACTTGGAGAGGACTAAGTGGACCATGAAATACTTGGAGCAGAGGAACAAACAACTTGAAGATCAGCAACCAATCATGGAATTGCAAAACATCCGCGAGAATTGCCAAGCTGCCCAAAGGAGGAGAATTGAGCTCACTTCATTGGAGCAAGAGATTAATGATGATTGAGAGTCTTGGCTCAAGAGAATCAATATCCACTTGGAGAGGCCACTGGAAAAGGCCGATAGGGATTAAGCATTGTTGAGACATATGGTTTTCCATTACAGGGCGCGAAATATGATTTCCAAGGCACGAATAAGGAATCTAAAGGCAAAACTGAAAAAGGCAACAAAGAGACAAAAGAGGCAAAAGGAGCATGATCGTCTTTAGATATTGGCCGAAGCCTCTTTAGCCCAGAATGAAACTTGATAGAGAAGTTCCAGCCCAAATTTCAAGAAATTTGGAGAAAATTTTGTCAATTTTGAAAATTTTGGTCTAAAACAAGTTTTTCCGCCCAACGCGTAGCGCCACTTGGCGCGCGCTTATAATTGGGAGATCTTCTCAAGAAAAAATTTGCATTTCTGGATTTGTTATGAAAATTTATGCAGGTTCATGGATTACCTAAGGATTTCATCAAGTTTTGGGTTGCCTAAAGGGTCAAAAACATGCTAAAAATGACCTTTCTGCCACCTTTTACACCCACATGAAGCAGTCTTGGGAGAATGAAGTTTTGGAGGGGAAAATGACATCCAAATCCAGAACTTCCACTTGGGTTGGAAAGTAGACAGGTAGCGCTTTCCAACGAGATGTCTTGGGATCAATTTGGACTTTGGGAAGTGCCTCAAAATCAGCCCCAAAGTTGTGCTACGCATAGAGATTTTGGTCGCGGCGCATAGAGGATTTTTGCCTATTTTTCACTGTACAGCTTAGAAATTCGCCCAGTTTTGACTAGTTTTGCTTTTTGATGTAATTATTGATCTATCTTGATGTAACTTGATGAATATGATGTAATTTTGGCACCTATTTACTTGTTTTAGAAGATTCATTCACTAAAAAGTGAAAATTTAATGAAGGAATCAGTTTCCTACCTTATAGAGGCAAGTTGTTGGATTGCCTAGATTTCAGTGCTTTGTTTAGAATTGGTTGAAATAGCTCCTAGAATGATGAGCTCGACCCGTAGAGGTAAGGGAATGGGTTGGGATAGTCTATATCATGTATTTTCTGAGTCATTTTCAGGGTTGGACACTTGGGATTGCTTGGCACTTCATTGTACATCTGATTTCTGCATTTTTGGCTAAGGAAAGACCAGGGTTTTGCAGCACTTGTTGGGATCCATGTGGCTCTGAGTTTTGATGGTGTTTTTATCTATGTGATTGTAAGTTCACTAATGTTTATGTGTAGCATTTTCACTTCTCTTTGCTTCTGAATTAAACAAATGAGTATATAAGGTAGAATTCACTGGACTTCTCTGCTCTGCCTTAAAATTTTGTTTAATTTTAAATGTTTTCATATGTTTGAGGAGGAATCTTGAGACTCTCTTCCCCTCCTTGGCTACTCACTGGTATGATCCATCCATTTATACATTCTAAAGCATCGAAACAATTACCTTCCTTGCCCCAACCATAACTCTGCAAAAACTGTGCCTCATCCCCAGACCCAAATTTGCCTCTCCCATTTTCCAACTCAAAACCCCCAAAAACTAAAATTAAATCCTTGCACTTCATACCTAGCCTAATATTAGTTGCTAAATCAGTCATCTCAAGCCCCATCTGATTATCTTTTGCTGAGATTGACTCGGAGAGTGCCCTCTCCTGTCCTTGTAGGGCTAGCTACGAGGCTGAGTGTGGTTTGATGTGGACCTAGAAGCTTACCTTTTCAGCCTGAGGTAAATCTAGGCTCTAAGATAGTGGTGACTCCGCTAGGGAATTGATTGGATTGTTTGTTAGTATTCTTCACTTTGAAACTACAGACGAAGTCTGAAGATTAGCGAGGTAGCCTTCGAAACACTTTTTCTCTGCATTAGCGCAAGTAGATAAACAATACTTCAGTCAATCTTTGGTCTAGTCTCATTAACGAGAAATCTAACTTGCAAACACCCCAGTACATGTGACGATTATAAGCTCTGGATGATAAGCTTAGGATTTAATAGACTGAGAAAGTTGTTTATGTCCATTTGATCGTTTGAAAATAGCACACTGGCTTCAAGGAGATATACCAGAGCTAATCCTGATCTAGATCCTCCTCCTGTCTACGAAAATCCCAATTTGATTCCAAGACTTCTTCGTCAAGAGAGTTCTAAGACTCCCGTGTTCAAATCCCATTCATGTCCTGCAATTTTTAAGTATCTTGAAGAGCTTGATTTTGATGCACGTTTTGAGTTATCATTGTTTGAAACCAAATCCGAAAGTGTTGTTGGTTCCACAGTCCCGAATCCGGACTTTGCTGCAGCTCTTGAAATAGAAAAATCCAATAAGTCCATTGAGAATTTTATTTTAAGACAGCTCCAGACTGAAATTGAGGCTTCAAATATCGTTGATTTCTTAGAATCTGCATCTGCCACCCTTGGATCTTCCGTCACGGCATTCAACTCAAAGAGTCCCACCGAACCGCCTTTCATTCCCACTATCCCCGTGCAACCGATTGTCACATATCAAAAGTCTGTAGTAAATTCGCCTCCATCTACTCCTTCTACATCCAAAATAGCTTTTCCTACGCACACCCCTCCTCATACACCTCATACATTAGCTACACCTACTCCCCCAACATCCCTAAGACCGAATCCACCAAGAGTGATGGCTGTCCGTTTTGCACCTCTCGTGCTGCCTCAAGTTTTAGATGATATGCCCGCATATTATTAGAGCAAGATTCCTTTGTTTGATGGCACTCCTCACATCATTACCGCTCAGAAACATGTGGACAGAATGACAGATTTCTGTGACGTTCATGAGATCGATGCCGAAAATGTAACAATGAGATTGTTTGCACAGACATTTAGTGGTGAAGTTAGGAAATGGTTCAAAGCTTTGCCTGCTACTATTATTGCTACATTGTACGACCTACAAAGACAATTATTAGATCATTGGGAAATCAAGAAAAATCCTATTCAAATCCTTCAAGAATATGAGCATATCAAGTGAAATGTCGGTGAGTCCATTTAGGATTACTGCATTAGATTCAATTCAGTTTACAAAGCAATTCCTGATCATCTAAGGCCACCCATGGGCCTAGCCATGATGAAGTTTCCGGATGGTTTTGATGTTGACGTGGCTTATCAACTAAGAGAGAGAGAGCCTGCCACAATGGAAGATATGCAGAAGATCGCAGTCAGCGTTGAGGCAAATCTGCTGGCCAAGAGGACTAGAGCAAGAGCAGAAAAGAAGGTCACAATAAAAGAAGAGTCGTCTTCGATAGATCAATTACTTCGGAAGGTGGAGAAGATGTTTGAAAGGGTGAAACTTGATAAACCAGAGCCACAAGTTAGAAATCCTAACTTCTGTGGCCAGCAGCAGGCACAATATAGAATTAAACAAAGAGAATAGTGAGCTCAAAATCAGACAGCCCAACATCTCATACAGCCACCTCTGCAACAAAATGTGGTACTTGGTCTTGAGTCAGAAGAGGAGGAGAATGTGATTGGAGAAGAAAATCACTTTTTCACTCCAGATGATTTGCCCATTTATATTACTAAACAGGAGGAGTATGCAGAAAGTTCAGCTATACGCAAAGATGCAAATTTTATTCTAGCAAATGACACGGTTTTGGAAGAAGAATTAGATGAGTACCAAAGAGGTTATATGAATGCTTTGTCCACCCATCAGTGTCAATATTTACTTAGAAACAAAGATGTGCCTGTTAACCCAATTGAGAAGAGGAAAGAAGCTTCAGCATCAAAGAGTGATTCACCTGTTGTACAAAAGAAAGGGAAAGAGGCAATTGATCCTAATATAAGCAAATCACCATCAGCAGAAAAATCAAATCAGGCAATTGCATCGAAGGAAAAGGAAAAGAAAGATGTCCCAGTCAAAAAGGTAGAAAAGATTTCAGCTTTTAGTTTAGAAAATGAAATTTCTAAATTGAAGGTATCCATTCCCTTGATTGAAATAATGAGGAACAACAGTGATAGAGGGCAAGTTTCTAAAATTTTGAATTTTGATCCAATGTCTGATATGGTGAATGTCGAAGATGATCAACCCGAATTGATTTTTGGGCTAGCATTGAATGGCGAGTCTCCAGATAGTGATGTGCCACCTTTTTATATCAGTTTAAGGGTGCATGATTTTGTGTTGCATAATGCTATGTTTGATTTCGGAGCTTCCCACAATCTTATGCCGAAGGCTATCATGGAGAAGTTGGGTCTGGACATAACTAGGAAATACCATGATCTCTTTTCATTTGTTCCAGCAGAGTGAGATGTATTGGGCTCATCAAAGATTTGGTTGTAAGTCTGGATCAAATCCCAACGAAGAATGTTTTGATGGATATTGTTGTGGCAGACATGCCTCCCAGGTTTGGTATGCTTCTTTCTAGGGCTTGGGGAGCGAAATTGAAAGGGGCATTACATCTAGATTTCTCCTATGCAACGATTCCTGTGTCTGGCCAAATGAGAAAATTGTACCGGGAACAAAAAATGAAACACATGATTACAAGCAAGGAGAAACCGATCAATCATCCGATTAACTATGTACATACAGATCTAGAGTCTTTTGTTTTGTATTCCGATAGTTTCAATGATATAGATAGTTAGTTAGTAGAAGCAGAAAGTATTCCAGAAATAACAGATAATTTCAGAGAAATTTTGAAGAAAGAAGGACAAGAACAACAAACCACCGTTGAGCAATCAGTTGAAGATAATGGACAACAAGCAAGAAAAACAGAGCCAACAGAATTTTAGCACTTAGAAAAAGATGAAGAGGGCCTGTGGACCATGGATTTTGATGGTGCAGTGGGAAATGATGGTGCTGGAATTGGTATTTGGGTACGCAGTCCTTTCTCCGCTCCAAACAAAGTGCCTAGTAATGTGCGGGTATGTTCTTACAAGCTAGCTTTTGAATGTTCAAACATAGAGGTTGAGTACGAAGCTTTGATTGCTGGCCTAAAAATTCTAAGAAAGTTGAATGCTAAGAGGATTATAGTATATGGTGACTCCAAATTGGTGATTAAGCAAGTTAAAGGTGAATATCAAGAAAAACACCTTGGATGTGAGCTTACCAAAATGCAGTCCTAAATATCCTGAAATTGTTTTCAAATTATACCTTGACGTGTGTGCCTCGTATTCAAAATGGCATTACTGATGCACTTGCTAAGGTAGCAAGTAGTTTGAAGATTCCAATGAACTCCAGTAATAAATTCAAAATCCATGTCAAGCATCATCCGACTGTCCCGGATAATCAGAGATATTGGCAAGTTTTCCAAGACGATGAGGAAATTGATGATTTTCTGCAAAACAAAGGTAAGTTCAAAGACACCTCAATTGATGTAGAATATGATGATGGTGAATATGATGTGCAGATCAATCAAATGGAAGTGTTGCAGCTAAAGGATAACATAATTCCTAAAGGCTTGATACCTTTAGAAGAACTCTTTGATCAAGATGTCGTAGCCCGCAAGCCAAGATTACAGCCAACAGAAAAGGGTGTTGAAGAGGTTAATATCGGAACAGCTACCAATCCAAAAATGGTAAAACTGTCCAAAGCATTGCCACAAAAGGTAAAAGCCAAATATATCAGTTTATTTTCATCTTTTGCTGATGTGTTTGCTTGGGATTATTCTGACTTGAAGACATATGATACCAATATAATTCAACAGACTATTCCCATTAAGCCTCATTAGAAACCTTTCAGACAGAAGTTGAGAAGGCTAAATCCAAAACTGCTGCCATCAATTGAAAAGGAGATAAATAGGTTGTACAAATCAGGAATCATTGTTCCCATCAGATTTTCTGACTGGATCTCTAATTTGGTGCCCATTCGAAAGAAGACAGGTGAGATTCGCTTGTGCATTGATTTTAGGAATCTCAATAAAGTTTCATTAAAGGATAAGCATCCATTGCCCAAAATGGATCATATACTTCAGCGAGTAGTTGAAGCATCTCGTATGTCACTACTCGATGGTTATTCTAGATATAACTAAATTTTGGTCCATGAAGATGACCGGGATAAAACAGTGTTCACCACTCCGTGGGGAACTTTTCAATATGCTAAAATGCCTTTCGGTTTGAAGAACGCGGGTGCCACATTTCAGCGGGCAATGGACTTGGCTTTTGCAAATGAGAAGGATGTCTTTTTGGTTGTGTACCTTGATGATCTGATCGTGTTTTCCAAATCAGATGAAGAACACATGTATCATTTGAAAATTGTCTTTCAAAAGTGCAGAAAATATGGTGTGTCGCTGAATCCGAAGAAGAGTTTGTTTGCCATGGATGAGGGCAAACTACTTGGGCACATTATATCAAAGGATGGCATTCGTATTGATCCAACACGTGTAGAAGTGATTCAGCAAATTGATCTTCCTTGGAATAATAAGGAGATTCAATCTTTTAATGGTAAGATGAATTTTTTACGCCGCTTTGTGCCTAACCTTGCTGAACATCTAAGAGAGATTACAAACATGTTTACAAGGAAAACCAAGTGAAGTGGATGGAAGAGGCTGTAAAATCTTTCAACTTAGTCAAATTGGCTCTTTCTTTAGCTCCGGTTCTAATTAGCCTGGATTATACTCAGGATTTTATATTGTTTTCTTTTGCTTTGAAGCATACAATGGCAGCTGTATTAATGCAGAAAAGAGATGAGTATGAAAGACCAATTGCTTTATTCAGCCGAACTATAAGAGATGCAGCCTTGAAGTACAACATCATTGAAAAACAAGCCCTTGCACTTATGAAAGCATTGAAAGATTTTCGGGTATATATTTTGCATTCTCACACTTTGGCTTATGTTCCTAACGCTGCTATCAAGGATGTTTTAGTACAGATAGATCCGGAAGGAAGACGAGGCAAGTGGATTGCAGCTTTGTTGGAGTACAATGTGGAGATAAATCCTACCAAGCTTGTTAAAGGATAGGGATTGGCAAAGTTAATGGTTGAATCAAACTTGCACACCTTAGACATAAATATGATCACTGCTATGTCCGATGAAAATGAGGAAGGTTCATCAATTCAAGTATCCGAAATGTTTGTTCTTTCCCCGTGGTATTCAGATATCATATATGTGCTGCAGAATTTGTCACCACCACCTAGCATGACTAGAAACAAAAGTAGAACTCTCAAATTAAAGGCTGCTAAGTTTTGCATTCTAAATTCTACACTTTATTGGAAAGATCCCGGTGGCATTCTGTTGAATTGTTTGGTGGAAGAAGAAGCAAAGCAGGTCATGGAGGATTTCCACAAAGGAGATTGTGGTGGTCACCTTTTTTGGAAAACAACGGCAAATAAAATTTTGAGAGTGGGATACTATTGGCCGACATTTTTGCTGATGTATATAAGGTTGTCAAGAGCTGTCATAAATGTCATATTTTTGAAGGAAGGTAGAAATTATAGCCTTTGCCACTTAAGCCCAGTGAAGTGAGTGCCCCTTTTCAGTAGTGGGGGTTGGATTTCATTGGTGAAATTCATCCCACTTCTTCCAGTCAGCATCAATGGATTCTCACGGCAACAGATTATTTCACGAAATGGATCGAAGCAATTCCCACCAGGCAAGCTATGGATGCGGTAATTATTTCATTCCTTGAGAATAATATCTTGTCTCGTTTTGGTTTCCCAAATAAGTTAATCACTAACAATGCAGCAGCTTTCAAATCAAAGAGGATGATTGAGTTTTGTAACAAGTATAAAATCATTTTGGGTCACTCAACTGCCTATCATCCGCAAGGAAATGGTTTGGCGGAGTCTTCTAATAAATCTTTAGTCAACATCATTAAAAAGTTGCTGGAAATAAACAAGAAGAGTTGCATAAGAAGTTGGTCAATGCACTTTGGGAAGATCGGGTCAGTCAAAAGAAATCCATTGGTATGTCTCCCTTTGAGCTTGTTTATGGAGTTGATACAATGTTTCCTACCTCTCTAGCAGCTCCGGTAGTTAAACTTCTTTAGGAGGCTGGCAGTGAGGAAGATCCTATGCAGAGAAGACTAAACCAAATGGTCCATTTGCAGCAGACAAGAGAAGAGGTTTTCCAAAACACCTCAAAGTTGCAGGAGAGGATTACGAAGATCTATGACAGAAAAGCGAAGGCAGACAAATTTCAATTGGAGGAAGTGGTGCTGAAATGGGATGCAAGGAATGAGGAAAAGGGTAAGCACGGTAAGTTCAAAATCCTGGAAAGATCCCTTCAAAATTGCTGCATATCGTGGTCAGAATGCTTTTCTTCTAAAGGAGATGAATGGGGAAGAATGTCCCGGAGGGCTGGTCAATGGTCGGTTGCTCAAGAGGTATCATTTCTGAGTTGTTTCTGCTGTCTACATTGTCACTGTATATACCATTTTATTTCAGTTTCATTGCAAGTATGTGCTGTGATCTTTTCTTCAGTTTGGGGCTCGAAGTGAAGGCTATAATTCTGAAGAAAGATTTCAGTTTTGGGTTCAGTTTGTTGAGTCAGTTTTTCAGTCATTTTGGTTTCATAATTGAGTCAGTTGAGTCAAGTTTGAGTTAATAAATGAGTCAAGAGTCTTGTGTTAATTTTTCAAAATAATGGACTCCATAGCCCAATGGACGAAGGCACTGTCTATCTCTCCCAAAAATTTGCCATTCTTGGCACCTCCAAGGAGCTACCATCCCCATTGGAGCCAATGTTAGAGTCGGTCTTTACATTCCTCCATCCGAGATAATTTCTCTTACTGCATTTCATTTTTAGGTGTCTCATACAGATCACTCATCCACATTCTGTTAAGGGCATGCCATAATCTGACGGAAGGGCCTTGTTACTCATTCCCCTCATATCTTGTACCTGCTGGCTCAGGTCTTTTCATCAAAATTCATCACAGTCAATGAAAGTCAATGAGAGTCATGTCAGTCATAGGTCTAGGGTTTCACAAATTGTGTCTTCAAAATATCCAATAATGCCAGTAGGCCAGAGGGAGGTTCTAAATAAGTTCTCATTTCAAAAAAATTCATCGTCATATTGTTGGACTATGACTTTCCTTCAAAACTCTGTTTTGAAGAAATTCGTCATCTCGTTTTGTAATAAATTGCCATGTAATTTTTAGAAGTTTTTTAGTTGTTGAATTCTCCAGGCGTAGCCCTGGTCTTCCTTTGTCAAGACATGCCACTATCCCTGCGAAAATAGCCAAAAGATTCATCATTCAAGTCAGATAATTAAAAAAGAAAAATTGAAAAACAGAGTTATATTAAAGTGAAAAAGTGCCAAAAGCTAAAACATTACAAAGATGGGTTTCTGAGAAACAAAAACCAAAGTCATGTCTTTTTAAAGATATTTCTATGTATACAATGTCATTTGCATCCAAGAAGATCAAAGAAGTCAAAGTTTAGTGGTGAGAGGGCGATTTTCAAAGCCAAGACAGTGTTTAGAGTCTGCATGGCGCATTGGGTTAGAGCGCGGCACACATAGGCTGCGCGACGCATTGGGCCTCCTGCCACAATGCTTTTTTTTCCACTGGCACGACGCATCCATAAGGCATGGCGCATAGAACCTCCAAGACAAAATCATCATGGCTTCAATAAAAATCAATCCCTATCACTGTATTAGACATTTTCATGGCTTGAAACATCCATTGCTATGCCAAGAGGTCAAATGAAATCGGCTTGAGTGTTGGAGGAGCAAATTTGGTGTTTGACAGCTGAGACTGTGCGTTGAAGGTGTGCATGGTGCGTTGGAGGAGGTCGTGGCGCACATAGGCCATGCGGCGCATTGGGCACAAATTCTTTGTGTAAATTTGGACTGGCGCGACGCATCTAGGAGGCGCGACGCACTGGGTTTGTGCGCGACACACAGAGCCGACAGGCCAGATTTATAACACCTCTGCCATCGAAACTCAAAAACACGCCGTTTCTTCTGCTCCAAGTAAGCTCAAGAGTTCTTCTATTGAATTTAGCTTGTGTTGGGTATTGTTTAGAGGGAAGATTTAAAGGTTCAAGGCGTGAGAATATAAACCCTATATATCAAAAGTTGCTCCTCTATGGTTGTGAAATTGGTGTTTTGAAGTTATGATTTTGGTGCCAAGTTTCTTGTCCCACTTGTGATCCCTTCCCCTTCATAATCCTATCATTATAGTTAATCACTTATGCGCTAACCTCCCAAACCACTCATATCCCTACTTCCCATTTTCCCTATCCTAAAATCCCACCATTCCCTATCATTCTCCCTCTTCCATATCACTTGCAAAATCCCTAAATCCCCACATCCCTCAAAGTGATTGCTTGCACATTTTAAATTTCACTTGGAAAACTCCATCACCCACTTTTCCCACTGTCCCATATTCCTCACAGTCCCTCATTTCCCTTTGGCACATTTGGTAGTGGAAATAAAACACCTATTTCTCTTTGTCAAACCAATTAAGCATACACATTGTAGCACCATGACAGAGACAGATTCCTCATATGAGCAAGACAGTGACTCAACCACTGAGCTTAATGTGCCAAGAAGGCCTCGAAAAGGTGGCAGACATGTCAGAGAAGAGCCCACTTCCTTGAGTCAATTGCAGGCCTACCCACTTGCAATGACATCCTTTCAGCAACAATCATGCTTTCAGTATTGTGAGATGATTGCTCAGATCCAACATCATCCAGAGTTAATTCGGTTGTTTGTCTTGCATCTGCATGATGGTCATGTCACCCTTGTTGGAGTAAACTTCACCTTGACACCAGAAACCATTTCTCAGGCCACCGGGATACCGAACATAGGTGAAGAGTGGAACAAGAGACAACAACTAGATAGAGCATATTATGAATCTTACATTAGGCCTAGCTATTTGAGGCAGCTCAGCAGGGTATTCCCTTTCCGGTTTCTAAAGGAAGATTATGCACCATTGATGAGACTCATTTTCAGATACTTTAGTTGTGAAGGCCGCTTCTCATGCCTCTATGCATATCATATCAGGTTATTGATGCATTTCACGAGATTCAGGTTGATGAACATTCCATATTTCATGTGTCGAAACATTGAGAGGGTGACCACTCTTTTTCAAAAGAAGACTCCTAAACGACAGTACAATAGCATTTATCATTATGCGCTCATCAAGATCATTATTGTACATCAGCTTGGCTTGCAAGGTATCACATGGGAAGACTTCATTTCCCGTGACTTCTTCATAGCTTCAACAACTCATCAGGAGGTTGTCCATGATGTGGGCGAACCTTCACAACAACATGGAGGTCGGGAGGCAGAGACTACTAGTGTGCCGACATATGTCACCTATCAGAGAGGCACGAGGGGATTGTTTGCAGCAACCCGACGAGTACTATCTCCACCTGGGGTGGAAGGGGTCTCGTCGCTGTCATCAACAACACAGGTACAGGTACAGGATAGAGGAAAGAGGCCAATGCAGGATGAGGGGCCTTTAGGTGAGCGGGAATTTATTCTTGTTCAAGATGACGATACATACATGGGCCTGCAAAATGCACATCTTCGAGAGATTATCCAGGAGCAGGAGACCGAGATCAAAGCCTTGTCCCTTGACTTGGAGAGGACTAAGTGGACCATGAAATACTTGGAACAGAAGAACAAATAGCTTGAAGATCAGCAAGAAATCATGGAATTGCAAAACATCCACGAGAATCGCCAAGCTGCCCAAAGGAGGAGAATTGAGCTCACTTTATTGGAGCAAGAGATTAATGATTTTCGGGAGTCTTAGCTTGAGAGAATCAATATCCACTTGGAAAGGCCTCTGGACAAGGCCGATAGGGATAAAACATTGTTGAGACATATGGTTTTCCATTATAGGGCGTGAAATATGAGTTCTAAGGCACAAATAAGGAATCGAAAGGCAAAACTCAAAAAGGCAACAAATAGACAAAAGAGGCAAAAGGAGCATGACCGTCTTTAGATATTGGCTGAAGCCTCTTTAGCCCAGAATGACACTTGATAGAGAAGGTCCAGCCCAAATTCCAAGAAATTTGGAGAAAATTTTGTTAATTTTGAATTTTTTTGTCTAAAATAGGGTTTTCCATGCAACGCGTAGCGCCACTTGGAGCACACTTATAATTGGGAGATCTTCTGGAGAAAAAATTTGCATTTCTGGATTTTTTATGAAAAGTTATGTAGGTTCATGGATTACCTAAGTATTTCATCAAGTTTTGGGTTGCCTAAAGGGTCAAAAACATGCTAAAAATGACCTTTATGCCACCTTTTGCACCCACAGGAAGTAGTCTTGGGAGAATGAAATTTTGGAGGGGTAAATAACATCCAAATCTAGAAATTCCACTTGGGTTGGAAAGTACATAGGTAGGGATTTCCAACGAGCTATCTTGGCCTCAATTTGGACTTCAGGAAGTGCCTCAAAATAAGCCCCAAAGTTGTGATACGCGAGATTTTGGTCACGGCGCATAGAGGATTTTTGCCTATTTTTCACTGTACAGCTCAGAAATTCGCCTAGTTTTGACTAGTTTTGCTTTTTGATGTAATTATTGATCTATATTGATGTAACTTGATGACTATGATCTAATTTTGGCACCTATTTACTTGTTCTAGAGGATTTATTCACTAAAAAGTGAAAATTTAATGAAGGAATCAGTTTCCTACCTTATAGAGGCAAGTTGTTGGATTGCCTAGATTTCAGTGCTTTGTTTAGAATTGGTTGAAACAGTTCCTAGGATGATGAGCTCGACCCCTATAGGCAAGGTAATGGGTTGGGATAGTCTATATCATGTATTTTCTGAGTCATTTTCAGGGTTGGACACTTGGGATTGCTTGGCACTTCATTGTACATCTGATTTCTGCATTTTTGGCTAAGGAAAGACCAAGGTTTTGCAGCACTTGTTGGGATCCATGTGGCTTTGAGTTTTGATGGTGTTTTTCTCTATGTGATTGTAAGTTCACTAAATGTTTATGTGTATCATTTTCCCTTCTCTTTTCTTCTGAATTAAACAAATGAGTGAACACGGTAGAATTCACTGGACTGCTCTGCTCTGCCTTAAAATTTTGTTTAATTTTCAATATTTTCATTTGTTTGAGGAGGAATATTGAGACTCTCTTACCCTCCTTGGCTCCTCACCTGTCTGATCCATCCATTTATTCATTCTAAAGCATCGAAACAATTGCCTTCCTTGCCCCAACCGGAACTCTGCAAAAACTGTGCCTCATCCCCGAACCCAATTTGCGTCTCCCATTTTCCAACTCAAAACCCCCCAAAACTTAAATTAAATCCTTGCACTTCATACCTAGCCTAAGCTTAGTTGCTAAATCAGTCATCTCAAGCCCCATCTGATTATCTTTTGCTGAGATTGACCTGGAGAGAGCCCTCTCCTAACCTTGTAGGGCTAGCTACGAGGCTGAGTGTGGTTTGATATGGACCTAGAAGCTTACCTTTTCAGCCTGAGGTAAATCTAGGCTCTAACACATTTGTTTAACACCTTTACCTAGGTTAGAGAGAGCCCCTTTGAAATCACACCCATAGGGGGTGAAATCATCCATATAAATTTCTACTGCATCATGGACTAGCTCTGCAAACATGCTCAGGACTCCTCTCTGGAAAGTGGTAGGGGCATTGCATAAACAAAAATGAAGGACCCTATAAGAAAAAGTACTCCAAGGATAGGTGAAGGTGGTTTTATCCTAGTCCTCTGGGCTGATTTGGATTTGATTGTAACTGTTGAATCCATCCAGGAAAGAGAAGAACTTCTTTCCTACCAGACCATCTAATACTTGGTCAATGAAAGGTAGAGGGAAATGGTCCTTTTTTGTGGCTTTGTTTATATCTCGGTAATCCACATAGATCCTCCACTTTCCATTTTTATTTGGAACCAACACCAGAGGAGACAACCAGTCACTATCCGAGATGGGGTAAATGAATCCTGCATCCAACAACTTCCGCAGTTCCTCTTTGACTAAATCCTTGAGGGTTCGATTCATTCTCCTCTGGGGTTGGCAGACTAGCTTGCAACCTTCCTTGATGTAAATGTGGTGAGTACACACCAAAGCCTGAACTCCCTTCATTTCTTTTTAATTCCAAGAAAAGGAATCCAATTGCTTTCTTAGCATGTTACATAACTCCTCCTCTTGGTGCACAGAGAGAGAGGGGTTGATTTTAAATGCTCTTTCAGGGCCAAAATCTATCGTCTTGACACTAGTAGGGTTTGAATTAGATGAACATAGATCAATATGATGGTTGTCTTGGCTTCCATCACTACTTCCTCCAGAGACATGGTGTTGGGAGTTTGATTTTGGAGGATGTGTTCAATCAAGTCATCTTCATCAGGGTATCCTCCTCCCGTGGTGGTTTCTAGGGTATAGATTTGGGAGGAGTATACTTCATATTCTTCATCCTCTTCTAGCCATAAAGGTAAGTCATTCCCTAGGGATGGTTGAGCAGGAGGGTAGAAGACCAATTGTTTGGACAAAGACCCATTTTTGATGGCCATATTTCCAGCCCTGTAGCTTATGTAGGCATCGACTGTGGCTAAGTAAGGCCTCCCAAGGATGAGAGGATAAACATTGAATTTGGTATTAGGCTAGAGAACTAAGAAGTCAATAGGGAATTCCTAGGAATCAATGGAGACCATCACATCCTCAACAATTCCCTTAGGAGCTACTATGGATTGGTCTGCAAGCTGCAAGACTATCATGGTCTTCCTTAATGATCCCTGGAGATTCGGCTTGAGAATATTGTCCTTAGTCATCAAATTGATGGAATACCCAAGATCAATCAAGGTATGGGGAACTGTTATCACTTAAGAATTCTAATTCCCAAACTGCTCACATTAGTTTGATGGTAAAGATTCGGTGCTAGTCTAAGTATGAGTTTTTGTTTGCCTTAGAGTCTGAGTCTTAGGAGTCCACTATGCATTCTCATTCACCTCTAGTCTCATAATTCACACAATTTCCATGTGTCAGCTCTTTTCAAAGGTTATTATGTGGTACAGGTTGCAAGTTTCAAAAAGAAGAAAAGAAAGGAAATACATTTATGAACTCCAAAGTTTTATTATGAAAAGGTAGTCAAATTCCAGGAGGTCTCTAGAGCAAATGAAAGAACATTTCGGAAAATTGAAAGAGGTTTTTATTCCTAACAGACTGAACTAGGAAAAACTACTTCATTTTCCTCAAATACATCATGATCTGGGGGAAATGGGTGACTAAACGTGCGCTACGAAACTGCTGTAGGTGCAAGTTTTTTCACAAGCATATTTCTCTGTTTGACACCTGTTTTTCAAAGACACATTCTGGGCGGTAGGGAAGGTGTTTCAAAAAACCAAAAGAGGTTTTTGTTCAGAATGGATTGGTTCACAAACGCCTCCTTCCGTTTTTCCAAATACGTTTTTTGTGAGAAGTTATGAGCTCTGTCCCAAGACCCATTTTTCAGCCAGAACAGAGCAAGGGACAATCTCCTAGTTTCTAGGAACATCAAAAGGATGAGTCATCAAGGGCCAGATGGAAGGTTATGAGCACCATCAAGTTCGAGTTCACAGATTTTTACGTGTCAAAGAATGTTTTGAATGTTTATATAAGGTTGTTGTAATCATAATAAGAAGTTACACTCCTAGTTGTATTAGGTCTCTAGCACTCCTAGTTAATAGCTAGTTTTAATTAATGGTTTGTTTTATGGTTAGAATAGGTGTCACTGATGGAAAATTCGAATTCTCTTGATGATGGATGATTGAAACCTAATTGTAAATGATTTATATAGAGCAAGAGGTCGAATTAGCAAATGGGTTGGAGACTTTTTGGCTCAGCTCCTGCTTTATGCTATGAACTATAATCAGTAATGCAGAGAGGTTTTCTTGAACAGATTTGAGTTCTCATGGAGTTAATCCTTTCTTGATCTATATGTTATTTTGATAACTTGCAGTAGATCTTATTGTTAATACTCAGAATTCATAATGTAATGCTCTGACTTCCTTTAACAATAAGATGACTGTGTTTTATATTTGAACCACCAGCACTATATTACATTGTTATTGTTCAGAATTCACAACCATGTGCTCTAATTTCTTTTAGTGATGGAATGATTGTGTTGGAAAATAGATCTCATTGCTATTACTCAGAATTCATAATCTTATGCTCTGACTTCCTTTAGTAATGAGATGAATGTGTTTTTCCATAATCTTGTGAGTAAATCACCTTTGAACTATCAGCAGTAGATTTCATTACTATTACTCAGAATTCATAATCCTATGCTCTGACTTCCTTTAGTAATGGAATTATTGTGATGACCTATTTCCTTAAGTGAATTATCTTTGTTTGAAAACCCTATTTGCCTCAGCTTTCATGTCAAGAAGCCTTGCCACTAAATTTATTGACTTGTTGACTCCATAACCCAATGGTAGCAAGCCTTCATCTTTTCAACCTACAAACACACAAACCCAAGATAGAGTTAGCCATCTATATTATCATAAATCAATATCATTAATCCTTTGAGAGAGCCCTCTCAGGCTGAGGAGGCTAAGCCTTAGCTAAGAGATTGGTTTGAAATAGTTACACTAAGATAGTCTTATCAGCAGCCTATCAAGGACCTATTTTGGTGATAATGTTTTGGTGCGTCTGCCGGGAGTCTGAAGATTATTCTTTCCCGAAAACAAAAGACTGAACTTCTGAAGGTAGCAAGAGCTCAAGAGATTTTTTTTGAGGCTGCAAATCTACCTTGGCGACTCCATTGTTGAAGAATTCGAAATTCATACATTCATGGTGATTCCACTGGAGTTATGAAGGACCCAGATGCTACCATTCTTATTTCAAGGTATGCATGCATAAATTTTTCAGGAATTCATGGTTTCCCAAATCATTTTCCCAAGGATGCATATTTTCTAAGGAATGGTCCAAAATTCAATGGAGAAGATTTGACTTTAAATTTGAAGCATATATCAGATTTTTGTGATTTTACAGAGCTTCTTAGAGTTAAAAATGAGGATGTTTGCATTATGTTGTTCTATGATTCATTTCAAGGGAAATGTCAACAATGGATTGACAACTTTCCTACCAAATCCATTAAGTCATTTGAAGACTTTTGGCTTATGTTTTTGGAGGAATGGATAGATAGATCAGATGTGGTGGCAAACTCTCCTTCAATTCAAGGTTTCAAACAATGGAATAATGATCATAGCAATGGAGAAACAAATGAAAATTTTTCTTTGTCCTTGAGCTCGTACCTAAAATCATTTGAGTGTAAGGCAAAGGATAAGATGAAATTTTTGGATGAAGTTGCTGAGGACATTGAGAAAGACATTGAAGGTTTAGAAGGTCAAATCCAATCATATAGTCTTCATGGTCATGATCATTCTTTTCAAAAGGTTTCTATGTCAGAACACAAGGAGAGAGTGTGGCTTCCTTTCTCTTTCATGATTGAGGAAGAATACATTGTTATGGAAGATCAGTTTGTACAACCAGAAAGTTACAAGAATCATCAAGATGATCATGTATTCTGGGATCCTATAGCTAAATACATGGAAGAGTTTTACTCTACAGTGTTTCAATTTTTCTATGAAGATCGGAGGCAATTTCAGTGGCAGTGGTCATCACAATATCATAGTTGCTCTAAATTTCGATGCAGTAAAAAAACTCAAATATCAGATAAGACAAATGATTGGCTACATTGGAAATTTCACATTGATTGAGCTTAAAGAAGTTTGAATTGATAGGGTAGGTAGGTAGGAAATGCAAATAAGCTCAAGGTTGATTGAGCATTTTTCAGTAGACGTAGATTTCTTTCTCCTACAGTGATCATTAAGCTTAAGCCCGAGGTGAAGGCCCAAGAAGCTTGAAGGGGATGCTTGTCAATCAAATCTATGTTTGTTATAAAGAAGACAAAGCACTGGACCTGCATGTTCTTAGTGTACCATAGGGGCACACTATCCCAAGTGGAGCCACCTGTTATCACTTAAGAATTCTAATTCCCAAACTGCTCACATTAGTTTGATGGTAAAGATTCGGTGCTAGTCTAAGTATGAGTTTTTGTTTGCCTTAGAGTCTGAGTCTTAGGAGTCCACTATGCATTCTCATTCACCTCTAGTATCATAATTCACACAATTTCAATGTGTCAACTCTATTCAAAGGTTATTATGTGGTACAGGTTGCAAGTTTCAAAAAGAAGAAAAGAAAGGAAATACATTTATGAACTCCAAAGTTTTATTATGAAAAGGTAGTCAACTTACAGGAGGTCTCTAGAGAAACTGAAAGCACATTTCGGAAAATTGAAAGAGGTTTTTATTCCTAATAGACTAAAATAGGAAAACCTCCTTCAGTTTCCTCAAATAAATCATGATATTGGAGAAATGGGTGACTAAACTGGCACTACGAAACTGCTGTAGGTGCAAGTTTTTCACAAGCATATTTCTCTGTTTGACACCTGTTTTTCAAAGACACATTCTGGGCGGTAGGGAAGGTGTTTCAAAAAACCAAAAGAGGTTTTTGTTCAGCATGGATCGGTTCACAAAATCATCCTTCAATTTTTCCAAATACGTTTTTTGTGAGAAGTTATGAGCTCTGTCCCAAGGCCCATTTTTCAGCCAGAACAGAGCAAGGGACAGTCTCCTAGTTTCTAGGAACATCAAAAGGATGAGTCATCAAGGGCCAGCTGGAAGGTTATGAGCACCATCAAGTTCGACTTCATGGAGTTTTAGGTGTCAAATAATGTTTTAAATGTTTAGATAAGGTTGTTGTAATCATAATAAGGAGTTACACTCCTAGTTGTATTAGGTCTCTAGCACTCCTAGTTAACAGCTAGTTTTAATTCATGGTTTGTTTTATGGTTAGAATAGGTGTCACTGATGGAAAATTCGAATTCTCTTGATGATGGATGATGGAATCCTAATTGTAAATGCTTTATATAGAGCAAGAGGTCGAATTAGCAAATGGGTTGGAGACTTTTTGGCTCAGCTGCTGCTTTATGCTATGAACTATAATCAGTAATGCAGAGAGGTTTTCCTGAACAGATCTGAGTTGTCATGGAGTTAATCCTTTCTTGATCTATATGTTATTTTGATAACTTGTAGTAGATATTATTGTTAATACTCAGAATTCATAATCTAATGCTCTGACTTCCTTTAACAATAAGATGACTGTGTTTTATATTTGAAGCACCAGCACTAGATTACATTGTTATTGTTCAGAATTCACAACCATGTGCTCTGATTTCTTTTAGTGATGGAATGATTGTGTTGGAAAATAGATCTCATTGCTATTACTCAAAATTCATAATCTTATGCTCTGACTTCCTTTAGTAATGAGATGAATGTGTCTTTCCATAATCTTGTGAGTAAATCACCTTTGAACTATCAGCAGTAGATTTCATTACTATTACTCAGAATTCATAATCCTATGCTTTGACTTCCTTTAGTAATGGAATTATTGTGATGACCTATTTCCTTAAGTGAATTATCTTTGTTTGAAAACCCTATTTGCCTCAGCTTTCATGTCAAGAAGCCTTGCCACTGAATTTATTGACTTGTTGAATCCATAGCCCAATGGTAGCAAGCCTTCATCTTTTCAACCTACAAACACACAAACCCAAGATAGAGTTAGCCATCTATATTATCATCAATCAATATCATTAATCCTTTGAGAGAGCCCTCTCAGGCTGAGGAGGCTAAGACTTAGCTAAAAGATTGGTTTGAAATAGTTACACTAAGATAGTCTGATTATCAGCCTATCAAGGACCTATTTTGGTGATAACAAGAACAATGGTTCCATCGATGTGTACATCTACTACAGGACTCCCAGGATCTAGATACTTTGGGCAAATTACATGCCCCAACATTAAGTTGGACAATTGTCTAATGACATTAATGGTAGGGGTGTCTTTCTTTCACCTTCTTGGATGTTTGAAACCATTATTGTTGATCATCTTGTTGTATATGGGGAAATCTTTGATAGCTTGGAGAAGTGGGATTTTGACACACATATTTTTCAACTCACCCAGAAGTTTAGTCTCTTCTGGGGTGTGCTAGACTGGATGGATTAACCTTTCAGGAAAGGGGGGTGGATTCACTCTAGCTACACTTTCCTCTCTTTCCTCCTTACTTTCCCTAGGTGGAGATGGAGGTTGGTTATTCGAGAGCACTTTCCCAGACCTATGGTTAATTTCATGAATTTCCACAGCATAGGCAAGGTAGGAGGTTTCTCCACTGTAGACCTATTGTGTTTATCTGTTGTTCAGGTTTGGGTTTGGTTGGGTAGGAATCTGAGGTTGTTTAGGTGGAGCAAGGTGTAGGAGTTGTGGTTGAGATGGAGGTGAAGGAAATAGAGCTAAAGCTTGGTTGTATGGGGGCCTCCACCCCTAGGGTGGTTCATTCTACTGAGGTTGTGGAGGAGTATATGGTTTAAATGGTTGGTTGGTTGATTGGGAATGGTATTGAGGTGTAAAATACGGGGGAGAAGATGTAGACCAGGAAGGATGAGCAAAGGGTCACTAAGGGGGAATGGATGTGTTTTGATTAGGGTTGTAATATGAAAAGGATGACCCTTGCATGCCCTGCTAGTATGGTCGAGGTCCATGAGGCCTCCTTTGATTTATGTAGCAGAGTTGTTCAGTCACCCTTTTGGTTCCCTGATACAAAACTTTTAATCCAAGCAGAGAAGGGAACTTGTCTCTGGAGTGGTTTTCCTACAGGTCGAGTAGATTTCTATAAGGTTCAATGGACATTCATTCCTAGGGTGCCTCCTTGTGCATCTAGCGTAGAAGATGGATAATGATCTCTATGATTCCTCCTGCTCCCTTTTGATCTGCTTAATGTCCATTTGCAGAGCAAGGGATTAAAGCATTTCACTCTTAAACAACAAATCTTATGCATTAATCGCAACATCTATAAATAAAGAGGCGAGTCGCCATATTTCATCATATTCAACTGCCTTTGAAGCTTTACAAAAGCTGAAAGAACTCTATGACTCACATTCTGCACTTGAAGTCGTCCAACTCATGATTAAAATCTTCACTCTTGAACTGCAAAATAATGATTCTCTTGCTCTTGCATCTGAAATAAAGTCTATAATGCATGATATCAAATCCACTAAGGTTGAGCTGGATATCCTTCTTATTGCTTTTCTCAAGGCACTTTATCCTGCTTACTCCAATTATCTTGAGTCTTTGCAAGCAAATGGAAATCTCAAAGATGTGACCTTTGACTCTCTTGTGAAAAAGTTTTCTGAAAGAGAAAAAGATTTTGGAAAGAAGACAACCCCTGAGTCTTCTGAAGAGACTATGTGCCTTGCTCATAAAGAAAAACATCCTGCTCAAGATTCTACAAGAGGAAGAGGAAGATATTTCAGAGGCAGGGGGGGCAGACATTCTCAAGGAGAAAAGGCAGATTTACACTGTATTCCCTGCAAAAGAAATGGATCACATGATGCATCCACATGCAAGCCACCATGGGACAAAATTGAGCAGAAAAGAAACCAACAAAAAGGTAAAACTAATGATACAGACAAAGGTAAAGCACCTGAATCCGCTCACTATGTTGAGGCACAATGTAACATTGGAGTAAATGAAGATTTGTTTAATGCTTCACTTGATTCCTGGAAAAATGATTGGTTGCCTAATTCAGGAGCAACCTGTCACATGACTCATAGAAAATATTTTTTTAAAGATTTCACTGACAATGTTGATGGAGTAGTATACTTTGCAGATCAGTCAAAAATCAAGCCATCAGGGCTTGGCACAATCAGGCTTAAACTGCCTGGTCTTCCAGACTTTCTTCTGGATCATGTTCTATATCTCCCACAACTCAAGAGAAACTTGTTGTCCTTGGTCCACATCCGCCAGCAAGGTAACTCCATTCATATTTTTGATGGTAATCTTGACGTAAGAAAAGCATCTGATCACTCACTTGTCATGAGGGGAATAGAAGAAGAAAGGCTTCTCAAACTGCAAGGAACATCTGCTCATGCACAACATTTCTCATACAATTCTCATCATGAAGAAGGTACCCTTCCATCAAGTTTATTATGGCATGCTAGATTTGGACATTTGAACTATGACAGTCTCCGCTTATTGAAGAAAAATGGTGTTGCTGGTTTGCCTATAATTCCTAGAAAACTTAAGCAATGTGATGCTTGCATTCTAGGAAAGCATAGCAAACAATCTTTCCATGATTCACATTCAAGAGCACATAAGAAACTTGAACTCATTCATTCAGATTTATGTGGTCCAATGCCTGTTTCTTCTGCAAATGGAAATAAATATATCATGACGTTTATTGATGACTACACGATAATGTGTTGGGTTTGTTTATTGAAGAACAAATATGATGCTTTCCAAACATTCAAGAATTTTCATAAATGGATTGAAAATGATGCACAATCTCATATTGGGTCTATTCGCACTGATAATGGAAAAGAATATACATCAAATGAATTTGAAAACTATCTTTGCCAACATGGGATCAAACATCAAACAACTGTGCCTTATAATCCCCAACAGAATGGTGTAGTTGAAAGAATGAATAGAACAATCTTGAATATGGTACGATCTATGCTTTTCTTCAAAAATGTAAAGATAATGTTTTGGGTTGATGCTGTTCTATGTGCTGCATATATAAAGAATAGATTTCCATCTAATGCTATAAGAAACAAGAATCCTTATGAATTATGGTATGGACATGTTCCTTCGGTAAAACATCTTGGGATCTTTGGTTCCACCTATTATGCTTTGATACCAAAGGTACATAGAAACAAACTTGGTGCTAGAAGTCGTAAGTGTATCTTCCTGGGGTATTCAAAAACCTCCAAAGCATACCACCTCTATGATGAAGTAAATAAAAAGTTTGTTGTATCTAGAGATGTAATTTTTCTTGAATCATCCAAATTTGACAATGTTGTTGAGCGACAACTTGATCGCTTGGATAGATTCGCAAAAACGAAATCATTTCAAGAATTTGAGAATCAGATTCCACATCATGAAGGGGTGATTCCTATACTAGATCAACATGTGGGATCTTCTTCTGAAGAATACTCTCCCTCGACTAAAACTCCAACAATGGATGATGCTTTAAGTGATGTAATTGATAGAATTGGGAGACTCAATCTTGATTCACTCCCAACTCAATCAACAGAGTAGCCTGGACCATCTCAGAAAGGTCCCCCAAAGTGGCTGAGAAAGACACTTGAAAGTGTTCATCCTGATGAAATTGGAAAAACAGGAACCAGAAATTCAAACTGACAAAATGGAGGTGATGTAGATGACTATAATTCACCTGTTGATATGGATGTTTCTTATGATTGTGAATTGAACGTGTCTATAGATTTCAAACCAACTTCCTTTAAAGAAGTTGCTTCTCATGATGAATGGAAAGAAGCGATGCAAAAGGAGTATGATGCCCTCATAAAGAACGGCACTTGGAAGTTGGTTGATCCTCCATTTGGAACCAAACCAATTGGCTGCAAGTGGGTCTAAAAGAACAAGGACAAAGCTGATGGCTCACTTGACAAGCACAAAGCTAGGCTTGTGGAAAAAGGTTTTTCACAGAAGGAAGGGGTCGATTATGAGGAAACTTTTGCCCCCACAGCAAAATGGGCCACCATCCAGACACTCTTTGCACTAGCAGCTCAGAACGGCTGGAAAGTCCATCAAATGGATGTAAAAACTGCCTTCTTGAATGGAGATCTAAAAGACAATGTTTTTATGTCCCAGCCTAAAGGATTTGTTGTGAAAGGACATGAACATAAAGTATGCAAACTTGTGAAGTCCTTTTATGGCCATAAACAAGCACCACAAGCCTGGTATGAAAAACTAACTGAGCATATTCTGAAACTCAACTTCAATCATTTTGATCTTGATGATACAACTTTATTTGTCAAGAAAGTTGGCAAAACAGTGGTATATCTTGTGGTATATGTAGATGATCTTTTAATGACAGGGAACAATGAAAGATATATTGCATCCATAAAGAAAGAATTGGGAAAAAGTTTTGAAATGATTGATTTGGGCTATGTTCATTACTATCTTGGCATTGAAGTAACCCAACATCCAAAGTCCATATTTCTTTCTCAAAAGAAATACATTGGAGATTTGTTGAACAGGTTTGGCATGACATAATGCAATCCTCTCACTACTCCAATGGAACAAAACTTAAAGCTCACATCTATTGAAGGAAAGGAATTTGAGGATGCAACAAAATATAGACAGCTTTTAGGAAGTCTCATCTACCTCACTACTACCAGACCAGACATTTCATTTTCTGTTGGAATCCTCTCCAGGTTTATGCAAAAGCCTTGTGAGGGACATTGATCTGCTGCAAAAAGAGTTCTAAGGTACTTGAAGGGAACTCAAGACCTTGGAATCAAGTATACACAGGTGGATGACTTCAACTTGATTGGATACTCTGATTCAGACTTCGATGGAGACAAATAAACTGGAGTATCTACTTCAGGATATGATATGAGTCTTGGATCAGGAGTTGTCTCTTGGAGATCATGCAAACAATCAATTCTAGCAGATTCCACAACAGAAGCATAATACGTGGTAGCAGCTGAAGCAATGAAAGAAATTGTGTGGCTCAGGAAAATTCTTGAAGATTTCCAGGTAAAACAAGTACAATCATCTCCACTCATGATTGACAACACCTCTGCAATAAAGTTGGCCAAGAACCCAAAGTTCCATGATCATACAAAGCACATCAATACTAAATATCATCTGATCTGAAATCATGTTGAGGCCAAAAAAATCCATCTCCGTCATTGTTCCAAAAATGAGCGAATTGCAGACATCTTCACCAAAGTGCTTGGAAGAGAAAATCTTGAAAGATTCAGAACGATGCTTGGACTCACCAACATCCCTTCAGATTAAGGTGGGGAATGTTGATGCCTAATCCTTTGCGATTGGGTTATTTTGGAATGTGAACAATCATCAAGAAGATGAACTGAGCAGTCACATTCTTTGTATATAACAATAGCTACCTAATGAAATAAATCGTATCAGTTTTCTGCCAAACTGGAGTTACTCCTGGCCTGACAAATCGCATACATCATATTTATTATTGCATTAGCATATGGTACACGAGGCATATAATCATTTTCTTCTTCAATACTAGGACATAAGATGGAAGAAACTTTAAAATGGGAAGTGAAAGGGATATTAATCGATTTTACATTGTTAATCCCAAATTTCTCAAGTATGTTTTCTACATACTTCTACTCTAAAAACTTGAGCTTACTAGCTTTTCTATCTCTATGTATTTCAATGGCCAGTATTTGTTTTGTAGCTCCTAGATCCTTCATACCAAACGTCCTAGCCATCTAAGCCTTTAACCTTTTGATCTCTTCCATGTTTTTACTTGCAATAAGAAAATAGTTAACATAGAAAACTAAGATAATGAATATGCCATTCAAAAGTTTAAAGTACAGATAGTGTTCATACTCCTAGTACAATTTTGGATCGTCTTGAAGGCATTAAGCTTCTTGTACCATTTCCTATGTGACTACTTCAAACCATACAATGATTTCTTAAGGTTTTAAACTAATATTCTATTACGATGTTGCAAAAAACCTTCTAGTTGTTCCATATAAATATCCTTATCCAAATCTCCATGCAAGAATGTTGTTTTAAACACCAAATCAAGCAAAGCAACTAGTGCCAATACAATGCAAATAAAAATAAATTTAAAAATTAGTAGGAGATTTCATGGAAATATATACCTTCCATTTTAGAGTAACATTTTGCAACTAGTCTAGACTTATACCTTTCAACATTACTATCAATGACTCTTTTAAATTTGAAGACCCATCCTTCCTATCTTTTGGAAGTTCTACCAAGTCTCATGTATTGGTTTTCTCCAAGGATACCATTTCCTCTTTCATCATTTCTTTCCATTTATCATTGTTGATATCATTTATCACTTCCTAATAAAAATAAGGTTGTATAACATCTATAACCAATACAATAGGTGAAACAAATTTGACATGCCTTTTTAGAGTTTTTCTCTCCCGTGTAGATCTTCTTAGTGCAGGTTTTGGAATTTCAACACTTTGTTCATTGTATTCAACATTTATGACTTTATCTTTGAAATATTATTCTTTCTTCCATCTGTGTATAGATGGTTCAGTCTCAAACTAAATGTTTTTCTTTGGTGCTTGTTCCTCTTGATTTTCTGCATGATTTAACTTAATGAGAGAAGAATAATTAAATATCACATCTCTGTTGATGACGATTTTGTGGTTAGTAGGATCCCACAACCTATATCCCTTAGCTATATAGTCATAACCAACAAAGATGTATTTGTTCGATTTAGGTTCTAATTTAGAACATTGATTGTTAAGAATAAAAGCGTATGCATCACAACAAAAAATATTTAAATTTGAATAATCACATGGATGACCTATCCATATATCTTCAAGAATTTTGCAATTTATTGTAGTGGATTGTGATTGATTCACCATATAACTAGTACTAAATTCTTCTACCCATAACTCTTGTGACAGATGACATTGCTTAGCATGCTCCTTTCTCTTTTCAAAAGAGTCATGTTCTTGCGTTCCACCACACCATTTTGTTGAGGAGTAACGTTAGGCCCCTATACTACTAGTGTAACCCCTTATTGTTATTAGTACAACCCCCTTATTATATTGTTGTGCCCATGTAGTCCCCATATTATTATTAGTGTGCCCCATAGAAGCCCACTATTGTTATTATTGTGCCTTTACATTATTATTGTTATGTCGGCTTTGATTATATTATGACCCCTTAGACTCCTATATATAGAAAGGAGGTCTTGTCATTTGTATCATCCAATAACTGTTCATTTGTGTAATATAAAGGAGGTTTCCCCTTCGAAGAGGCTGAATTATAAGATGTTTATCTTTCTTTCTTATCTTTTTGTGAGCCGGTTTCCTAAAATTTGGTATGAGAGCTTTGGATTCTAGGGTTTCGCTGCTCCAAATAGGTCATCGTGGAATTTTCACTATAACTTTGTTTCTATGATGTTTCAGAATCTAAAACAAAAATCCATTTGAGATGAAATCTCGTTGAACCGTGGGTCTGAATTTTCGATCTTGTCTCGCTATATTTGCACAGATATGATTTGATGAAGTTAGGGTTTTTGCAAGCTCCCGAATTTCATCTAAAATAGGTCATCGTGGAATTTTCGCTATAACTTTTTCGTTAGGAAGTTTGAGAAGCTAAAAGAAACCCATTTGAGAATAAATCGGTGTGAAATTCAGGTCTGAATTTCAGATCTTGCCTCACTATATGTTCGGATATATGACATGAGGAAGTTAGGGTTGTTGCAGACTCCCAAATTACATTCTAAATAGGTGATCTTTGGAAAATCGACATAACTTTTTCTCTGAGCAACAGATTGAAATTTCGTAAGAGTTAACAAAAAGAGGACAAACTGTATATTGTTTGGGTATAATTTCAAGAACCTAAGGTTGAAACAGTGACACGTGGTATGTCGTACAAGCTCACTCTACTGAACTAGTCTACACTTAGGTCATCGCGGGAGATTGGGAATAAATATTTCTTCGGGAATCCAATTTCCATCAGACTTGCAGAGTTAGAAAGAGGACTCAGAGGGCTATGAGGGACGAAATTTCAGGACTTGAAGATTTGAAATTACAGAGTTACAGTGGTTGCAACATCGAGCTCCTAAAATCAAGAAAAAGCAAGATGAGGAAGTTTGATGGTAAGGATCTGGTAAATTGGATACTACACATGGAGAAATATTTTGATCTACATGGTGTACCACTATTACAAAAGGTATGTATTGCATCTAATTATTTAGAATCGAATCATTTTTTATGGTATAAAGGGCTTTGTTCTTGTAAACCACTTGTCACGTGGTCAATTTTCACGGAGCAAATGATAACACATTATGAGGACACAAAGAGAAACACCTTCTTTAGCCAATTGATAAATCTCAAACAAAAGGGTTCAATGGCAGAGCACATTGAGGACTTTAAAAAATTGAATATAAGGGCAAATAATATTTCAGAGAAGCAAAGGATTGATGTCTTCATAGGGAATTTAAAGGATAACATTTAATATGAGGTTCGTCTTTGGGAACTTAATTCACTGGAGAAGGCATTCAGGTTGGCAAGGAAAATTAAAAGTGAAACTATGGAAACAAGGAATCTCATCACTCATGACTATAATTATGGAAGTGTTTTTTCTCCTATTCTTCCACAACATACAAGGTTTACACCACAACAATTGGAAGAAAAAGGAGAAAAAGGGCTTTGTTACAATTGTGATAACAAATACACTAAAAGTCATAAGTGTGCTGAGAAGAAATTATTTTATAGAGATTATGAAGAGGAAGAAGAAAAGGATCAAGAAACATCAAAATAAGAGGATATACACCAAGAACCAACCCCAAAGAAAGAAGAAATGAATCCGACCATATCTTGTAAAGCATTGGCAAGAATTATCACTCCTCAAACTCTCAAGATAAAAGGACATATCAAGAAGAAGAAGGTTCAAGCAGTGAAATATCAGGAAAAAATGTATCAAGAAACATCAAAAGAAAAAGGACACTCACCAGGAACCAACCCTAGAGAAAGAAGAAATGAACCTGACCATATCTTGTAATTCCTTGGTCGAAATTACCACTCCTCAAACTATAAAGATATAAGGACATATCAAGAAGAAAAAGGTAATAGTGTTGATTGATTCTGGTAGTACCCATAATTTTATTCATTGTAAGATAGCCAAGGAATTGAATTTCTTCCTATATCTAGAACCATAGTGTCAAGTGATGGTTGTAATTGGAGGAACCATAAATTGCTCTAGAAAGTGCCATAATATCAAGATATCCATGGGAGAATATGTATTAAATAGCCCAATGCTTTCCATTCCAATGTGTTGGCATTATGATTCAAGTGTTGTCCTTGATGGCAACTCACTCAGAGGTTGGTACAGGTGATGGCAACTTAATCAGAGGACAGATCTTAGTACAGCATGCCAAGAAAGTTAATACACGCAGGTTCATTAAGCCCAAGTCGCGTATACAAGCAGGTTCACTATATACCAAGTCGTGTATACGCAGGTTCTCTATATATCAAGTCGCATGTACACGCATGTTGGCTTCAGTAAAAGAGCATGTATGTGGAAAACTTATCTTTGGTCCGTGGTGGTTATTCCTTGGAAGTTGTGCCTATGGTTTCGGACCAAAGTGTCTCGACGGACGTGTTGATCCCTAGTTTTGAAGTTGATGGTATTGTGTTGCTATGGTTTTGGCTCGTGGTATTGTGAAGGGCCTAAGGCTATATAAGGAGAAGATCATTAGGCAAAGATGTATGCAATGTGTGTCTGATGAAGCAAGAAGATCTGGTATTGTTGTTTATCTGTTCGAGATGCTTGGCAAGGGTCGGATCTAACAGCGAAGGCATAAGTAATCATTTCTAGATCTGCACGCGGGTTGCCTTTGGAGAAAGTGCGTATACACGCGGTTTCGGTACAGTGTAGTAGCGTATGCATGATAAGTAATGTTTGTTTTGTACTCTTGGATCCAGTCTGAAAATTGATGAAACTTGGTCTCTAAAGGAAGGAAGGTTGTAGGGTCAGCACCTACGTACTAGTAAATGGATCAGCTAGTACAAGAGCTGAGGGGGTTGTAGCTCCCTTCCAAAAGTAGTTGGAAAATGAGAGAGGGTGGTAGCCCTCTGCAGGTTGTAGCCTGCGTACTGGTAAATGACTGCACCAGTACATTGTAAAAGAAGTTTCTTATTAAAGAAGAAAGAGACAAATTGCAGCAGGTGGTTTTCACCCACATTAGGTTTCCACCTTATATCATGGTGTTCATATGTGTGGCTCTTTTGTGATGTTATTTTCTGTTATACTGCACCTATTTACTGTTAATATGCTTAATAATGTTCTGATGCAATTACTGAAGATTAAGCTAACAGAATTATAAGATCTCTGGATATACGCTAGTTGCATTAGACACAGTAGCATGTACACGTGGGTTCACCTAATTGAAGTAGAGTGTATGTTTCTGAATATGAAATTGGAAAGTTTTTACTAATATGAAAATACTGATTCACCCCCCCCCCCCGTATTATTTCCAACAATTGGTATCAAAGCAGGTCCTTCAAAGGAAGCTTGATCGCTTGAAGGAAAAGATCCATCAGAATGGCTAATCTAGAAAGAGAGGCACACATCAGGCCACCAGTTTTTGACGGGAACAATTTTACTCACTGGAAGATAAGAACCACTGCATATCTACAATCACTTGGAGCAGAAGTTTGGGGAATCGTAGAAGGAGGATACAAATTCCCATCAGCAACTCCTACAGATCCAGCAGAGAAAAAGAAATATGAGCTCAATGCCAAAGCTGTTACTGTCCTATTGAGTAGTTTGACACAATCAGAATTTATGAAGATCATGCATTTAAAATCAGCTAAGGAAATATGGGACAAAATCGTTACAAGCTACGAAGGAGATGATCAGGTAAAAAGAGCAAAGATTCAAACTCTCAGAATCCGGTATGAAACTCTTAAGATGCGTAGTAATGAAAGCATAGCTAATTATTTCCTACGTATGGATGAGATTGTGAATTGTATGAGGGATCTGGGTGAAGAATTTGAGGAAGTTGTCTTAGTT
>APFE030988882.1:36556-62843 GCA_000404065.3 Pinus taeda
TCTGAAGAAGATGGTAGAAGCTATTATACCCATATTAAAAGTTTATTCAATGATAGTGAAGATATTAGAAGTCTCATGGCACATGAAAAGAAGAATGCTTCATCCAATAATAGTGAAGATATTAAAAATCTCATGGCACATGAAAAGAAGAATGCAGAAACTGAAGAAGTTGCCAAATTAAAAGAACAATTGGAGACAGAAACCAGGGTAAGGGAGCAATTGCAGGATATAGAAAAGGATCAGAGCACAACTATTCAGAGACTTGAATCAAAGATCCTCTCTCTAAAAGAAGATCTTGAAAATCAAGAACATGAAGTGGTCAAACTAAAGCAACAAGTGGAAGAAGGGAGAAAAGCTGAAGAAGACCTAAGGAATCAGTATCTGAAAAAGGAAGAACAACATCAAGTTGAGGTAAATATCTTGAAAGGTAAAATAGAAGAAAAGGATAAGTTTTTACGATTTCAAGATAGTACTAAAGTCTTGGATGATATTCTTAATAGTCAAAGGTCTCCTGCTATCAAGACTGGTCTTGGTTTTCATGAATATGTTGAAGGTGAATCTAGTTCACAAGGTGACGCAAGAAACTCTAATAAGAAATCTGAAATGCTCAACAAGGAACAACCAAGGAAAGAAATTCCTCAAGGAAGATCCTTTACCCCTAACTATGGACGTGATAGACGATTATTTCCTCCACTGAATAATGTTGAATGTTATGTATGTCATAATCTTGGACATGTTGCAGCCAGATGTAGAAGTAGAATGGTTCAAGAAAGATCATCGCATCCCAGGTATTTCAGAGGATATTGCTTTGCCTGCAATGCATATGGACACAAAGCAATTGATTGTGATAGAAGGAACATGAAAAAGGTAAGGTGTTATACATGCAACAACTATGGGCATAAAGCAATGGAATGCAGGAGCAGATTTCAAAATTCAAAACAAGAGGACCATACATCATCACAGTTGCAGGAATTGAAGAAGAAAGAGACAGAAAGCTGTGGCATAATTCAGACAGCTAACATAACAGACACAGGGGAATCTGAAAGTGATGAAATTCAGTATTCCATCTTGCATACGCTGATATAATGAAGACAATTCGCGTATATACGCGAGTTACAGGTTGCAAAGTCACGTATATGAAGAAAGGGCAGCAGAACAGACCCAGGTTCAGTCATGGTTGGATTAGGCTCAGAGGGAGCAGAACAGACTCAGGAAATGGTTCAGACATGGTTGGCTCACAATCATGGGGAGCATATTCTTCAAATAATTCATTGTTGGCATTATGGTTAGAAGTTGATGATACATATTACTGTTTAAGGAATGGTTTTGCAGGCTTATGATAAATTGTTATTGCTGGTCTTAGAACCTGCATCTGCTCAGGGGGAGCATGGATGGATTGATACAACTTGGGGGAGCCAAATCAGAAACTTCAGCATGTACTCAGGGGGAGTATGGACAGTAGTATGGACAATAGAAGGTATACCAAAGAAGAGAATATCTTGGTCCGCCCTTTGCCCTTGATGTAAAAGGGGGAGAGTGACTTGGTATGGTGGTTGCCATCAAGTCCAAAGGGGGAGATTGTTGGCATTATGATTCAAGTGTTGTCCTTGATGGCAACTCACTCAGAGGTTGGTACAGGTGATGGAAACTTAATCAGAGGACAGATCTTAGTACAGCATGCCAAGAAAGTTAATACACGCAGGTTCGTTAAGCCCAAGTCGCGTATACAAGCAGGTTCACTATATACCAAGTCGCGTATACACAGGTTCTCTATATATCAAGTCACGTGTACATGCATGTTGGCTTCAGTAAAAGAGCGTGTATGTGGAAAACTTATCTTTGGTCCGTGGTGGTTATTCCTTGGAAGTTGTGCCTATGGTTTTGGACCAAAGTGTCTCGACGGACGTGTTGATCCCTAGTTTTGAAGTTGATGGTATTGTGTTGCTATAATTTTGGCTCGTGGTATTGTGAAGGGCCTAAGGCTATATAAGGAGAAGATCATTAGGCAAAGATGTATGCAATGTGTGTCTGATGAAGCAAGAAGATCTGGTATTGTTGTTTATCTGTTTGGGATGCTTGGCAAGGGTCGGATCTGACAATGAAGGCATAAGTAATCATTTCTAGATCTGTACGAGGGTTGCCTTTGGAGAAAGTGCGTATACACGCGGTTTCGGTATAGTGTAGTAGCGTATGCATGATAAGTAATGTTTGTTTTGTACTCTTGGATCCAATCTGAAAATTGATGAAACGTGGTCTCTAAAGGAAGGAAGGTTGTAGGGTCAATACGTACTAGTAAATGGATCAGCTAGTACAAGAGCTGAGGGGGTTATAGCTCCCTTCCAAAAGTAGTTGGAAAACGAGAGAGGGTGGTAGCCCTCTGCAGGTTGTAGCCTGCGTACTGGTAAAGGACTGCACCAGTACATTGTAAAAGAAGTTTCTTATTAAAGAAGAAAGAGACAAATTGCAGCAGGTGGTTTTCACCCACATTGGGTTTCCACCTTATATCATGGTGTTCATATGTGTGGCTCTTTTGTGATGTTATTTTCTGTTATACTGCACCCATTTACTGTTAATATGCTTAGTAATGTTCTGATGCAATTACTGAAGATTAAGCTAACAGAATTATAAGATCTCTGGATATACGCTAGTTGCATTAGACACAGTAGCGTGTACACGTGGGTTCACCTAATTGAAGTAGCATGTATGTTTCTGAATATGAAATTGGAAAGGTTTTACTAATCTGACAATACTGATTCATCCCCCCCCTCTCAGTATTATTTCCAACACAATGGATGGTGCTGATGTTGTACTAGGAGTCCAATCGCTACAATCCTTGGGTACAATAACTTCTAATTTTCAATAACTTTTCATGAAATTTTCTTTGGAAGGAAAGGAAGTTGAATTAAGGGGTATCACGGAGAAACCAATAAAGATAATCAGATCTAACGGAATTACAAAGCTTCTAAAGAAAGAACAACGAGGTGTAATTGCACAATTATGTTCGATAATGGTTCCCACATCAAAATCATCTATTTCTCCATATCTCCAAAAATTCTTGGACAATCATTTCAAGGTATTTGAGACTCCAAAAATTCTCCCACATATTTGTGATCATGATCATGCGATTCATTTGATTCCAGGAAGTGTTCCTCCAAACATCAGGCCTTATATATATCCATATGCCCAAATGAGTGAAATTGAACATATGGTTGCAGAAATGGTAGAGGTTGGTATGATTATCCAACCAAATTTGATAAACAAAGCAAGGGATGAATGGAAGAGTGGTGAAGCAGGGTGAGAACTCATTCAAAAGTTGTCAAAGATCCCAGTTCCAACAATATTTCCAAAAATTGACAAGGAAGGAAAAATCATATTGAAATCCGAAGCATTCATAGAACCGAGAAGTTGATAGCTACGAAATCGATCAATTTCAGAGTATCTCATCAAGTGGAAGAACTTATCCGCTGAAGATTTCACATGGAATGATGAGAATTTTATACAGAAGCATCAAGAACTTTTCAAGTGTTGAGAACAACACTTTTTGAAGGAGAGGGGCATGTTAGGTCCCTATATTACTAGTGTAACCACTTATTTTTATTAGTACAACCCCCCTTATTATATTTTTGTGCCCATGTAGTCCCCATCTTGTTATTATTGTGCCACATAGAAGCCCACTATTGTTATTATTGTGCCCTTACATTATTATTGTTATGTCGGCCCTGATTATATTATGACTCCTTAGACTCATATATATAGAAATGAGGTCTTGTCATTTGTATCATCCAAGAATTGTTCATTTGTGTAATGTTAAGGAGGTTTCCCCCTCGAAGAGGATGAATTCTAAGGCATTTATCTTTCTTTTCTATCTTTTTGTGAGCTGGTTTCATAACAAGGAATAATTGTGGTTGTATGTCTCATGATCCTATCCTCTTTGTAATATTTTTCAAACTCAAAAGAATTAAACTCAGCTTTATTCCTAAACATTTGATTTTCATGTTAATTCTAAATTGTTTAAAAGTTTTAAACACGTCAGCTTTTCCTTTCAATACATAGACCCATAATTTTCAAGAGAAACCATTTATAAATGGCACAAAATATAAAAATCCTTCGAAAGAAACAATAGGTTATGGCCCCTCAAATATCATAATGAATGTAGTCAAGAATACCTCTACTGTTATGACTTTTTAACTAATCATCTTAGAATAATTTTAACTAATCAGATCAAGCTAATTTCTACAAAAATTGATATCTACAACTATCACATATTACTTTCCATCCTTTAAAAAAGGTTCAAACACTTATCCTTCTTCTCATGGTATTTCATAGTACCTGCAAAGTATATAGTAGGTTCTCTTGATCATTTTTATGCCTTGAGGCGCATTCTACAGCTCAGTATGACCCTCATGTGTAAGTATGCCACATCCTCAAAAGATAATAAAAATATTTTTCACTGATGTTGGCCAAAACATTATCTTGAATCTTAAATTATATATAAATTTTTAATCTTATTAATGAACTAAGATTAATTATTAAAATATAACTCTGTATTATAATATATCATCTGAATGGATAATAAATTATCTCATGCATTTAATAGTTCCTTTATCATATATGTGAATTTGAATAGATCATAAATTTACATTTAACAAAAATATTTACGACATTAAAATTCGAAATTAAGTAAAATATTAAACATCTTTACTCAGATTTACTAAATCTAATATCATCTCTTAAATCAAATGAAAAAGGTTAATTCAACACAAATAATAGAAAATCTTGCTCCAAAATCTTTTAATATTTCTTTTGATTAAACACTTGTAAAATGAATCTTTAAAGGAAAAACCATATCCTATGGATATATTAAAGTCTTTAAAGACATAAATATTTCCATATCAAAGTTGTAGTATTTTAAAATATAAATTTGATGTAGTTTTATTATATTTTTTGTTATCATGCTATAAAAAACATTATTAATATAATATTAATATTATTAAATTTAATAGCTTTTGATTAATACAATATTAAATTTAATATGATATTCAATTTGTTATATTATAATATATATTAATATATCATGATATATATTAACAGTATATATATCTATATATATATATGGAGTGAAGAAGAAAGACATAAAGAGAGGAGTGGAGAGAGAGAGAGAAAGTGACAAGGGAGAGATGGAGAGAGACTATGTATGTTTTGGGGTGAGATAGAGAGACAAAGAAAGAGAGATGGAAGGAAGGGGGGAGAGGAGAGGAGGAGGGAGATAGTGACACAGTTGGAGGGTGAAGAGAGAGAGGAGAGGGGAGAGATAAACGAAGGTGAGAAAGAAAGGAAGAGAGGAAGGAAGAGAGATACAACATGAGAGAGAGACAAGGACAGAGGGAGGGAGAGAGAGATGAAGTTGGATGGAAAGAGAGAGGGAGGTAAGAAGAAATACATAGAGAGAGAATGTAAGACAATTCAACTCGAAACCAAATAAACTGTATATTAAATAATCTCAAAGAATTATGTACATGTTGTACATATAAATACATATAGGAAACAATTGAATTAGTTCCCAAGAGTTCTTGGACTCTTATAATTACCGAAACTGACCCAAGGTTAATCCCAAGGATTAGTTATCTAACAGTGCCCCCTTAATCCGAAGGGATATACCAAAGTCCAAGAACGAGAGCTCAAAATGAAGAAATGCATCTTAGCCAAGAGTTGAATGTCTCTCGAGAAATGGTTTTAAGGATAACCATAAACCAATATGGGAGAACTCAAGGTCTCAACCAACACTAACTCTGGAACCTTCATAGCAGTTCTCAGAACAACAAAAAATGTGGTTTTAAGGTGACCACAAACTTTGGAACTATCACAATAGTTCCTCAAACAATTCCAAACATGGAAGTGCTCAATCAACTCAAACAACTCAAATCTGACTCAGGCTCGATTGACATCTCGAAATCGAACCTGTAGCAGACCATCAACCATTCCCCATTTGTTGGATACAAGGTGAGAAGTACTCTTCATTACTGCAAGGCTACTCATCACTCTGGAACATATTCTTCGATATACCCTGTAAATCTTCTTGGCTCTTTTGGTCCAATCCCAAGAAGCAATCCATCCAAAATTTACCTTCTCTCTTGCAGTAGACTTCTTTCTCGAACATTTATCTGTATGATGATTTCGCTTTCCGCAATGCTCACATGGGTGAAGATCAAAAAACCAATCTTTCACATGTGCAACTCTATTACACTGTTGGCATTTATCAACTTGGTTTGGAACAACACCGTCTTGGTCTAGAACAACACCGTTCGGAAATCCAACGCTTCGAAATTGTATCGGTTTCGCAAAATCTGGTATGTGAAAATATACATCCAGAATATCCTCTTTGTAACCCAAACCAGTTCTATATTTATTGTGTCTAATCTCTTCCCATGGAATTATGAAATTTTTGGGAATGTCAGGCTTCTCATAAGAACTTTCAGTTGCATTTCCTTTTGTAGATCTTTGTAAATGTTGTTGAAGCGGTTGTGATGGTTGCTCATCTTGAAGAACAGGCTCAAGAACACGCTCTTCAAGAGCAATTTCTAGTCCTGCCAAAACATTACTCTGATTATTTTATGAGTGGTGATTAGGCTCAAACACACTATTATTCTAAACAAGAATGGGTTCAAAATTCTTCTTTTGCAGTTCTTCTTGCTGAAACTGGGATTCTTGTTCCAAAAATTCAATTTTGCTTTTTGAATTTTGCAAATATATTTGGATTTCAAAGAGCGTATCCTTGCTAACTTGGAAACTATTATGAACATTGGATGAAATTAGATTGCATCATAACTGCAACAAATCATTGAATTTGGCCATGTTCTTAAACAATCAACTTTGAAATAGGGGTGTCAGCTACCACTAAAAATGCACCCAATACAAAAAAATTTATGATGATTTAACTGGGTGTCGGGTTCAACTGAAAATGCACCATTTTACAATGTAGAATCAACAAGGAAAATATTGCAAAAAATATGTGCTCTTAACAACTTCAAAAAATATCACCACAAAAATTTGAACTTATGACCTCATAATCCTCAGTATACTAAATTAGCTCTTCTAACGACCATGCCCTTTTACTTTCTTGATTTTGTATTTTGTAAATTCTATAATCAATGTTCAATGAAATTCCAAAACATGATGTCCATTTCTTCTATCCTGGGATTCTGACTGCTAGGGAATTTAAACTTTAAACTTTCACTATTTAGGATAACATATGCAGGAAATGATGTTGAAGAATCCAGTCATCAATATGTTATAGTAAATTGTGTTTCGAACTCCTTTCACACCAACTAAATCAGGAACTTATGTTAATTGTCAGTTTTATCAAGCTTGCAGGCTTAAATTGGGTCCTTAAAATCTCGCTGGCTTAAATTCCTCTACCAAGGTCCACATTGTTGTTCCAATCTAGCATTAAACTACTTCTTCAAGCGATGGCCCACTGATACCTCTTCAAATGGTGACTTCCAAAAAACTGACATAAGCTTCCATTGCGGTCTCCTTCACAATTCGCCGCTGCTGTAATGGGCACCACCGCCAAAGGTAATCCAGACCCGTCAAAAGCCCCTCTGTGTCTATTGTAACAAATCTTCTCTACATATGCCCTCACGTCTCTCCCCAACTTTTTAGTTCAAAGACAATCAAACTGCTAGAGCACTCCAGGACATCATAGCAGTTTCAAGGGCTAAGTCTCTAGGAATCAACCAAATGCATAACAGTCGGACAAGACCTACGAATCCACCAACAATAACCCATTCCAACTCTTTTTAAACCCAAAATACAATTTCAAACGACAAATTGAGCCCAGCCTTTGAACCCAACTTTTGGAATTTAATTTCTCATTAAGTCATAGTTATTAAAAAGCCAAAATTTCTATTTAAATATTGATAACAATGATGACTACAACAATAATTGCTTACAATGTTTCCAATGGTAGTATCTTTGATCAGAAATAAAGAACCCAAGCTTTCTTTGAATGTCAACAATTTTCAAAACCACAACAATGCAAATTATAGTACCTCACAAACTAAAATTCGTTTGGGATTTCGTTTGCCAAAAAAAATGCCTTGAGGTTCATCTTCTAACTCACTGCCTCTGCGCGAAATTCTTTAGATTCAGTCATAGTTAATTTGCAGGGTTTGCTTTTCACTTTTGAGTGGTATTTGTAAATGAAATAAACATTGTTTTCCTTAGTTTATCACCGGGCTTTTAAAATTTCAAAGCAACAACTCTTCCCCAGGTGTGGCAAATCGTACCTCTGCATCGGAGAATGAAAAAATCCAAACAGGTTAGGTCGTTTCTCCTTCGATCAAATTTGTGACAAGGAAATCTCTTTTCTTATAAAAAAATTCAATTCAACGCTACAGATTCAAACAACACAAACAATCCATAAAATATTCTTGATAGATATCACTAATAATTTCGTTGGATTTTGACAAAACAACGTGGTCAGTTCCATTTGTTGTCACCATCACTTTTTTTCTTTTGCTTGGATCTTTATAACGTAAACAACAGTTACCACTGCATGTACTTCTGAACTCAAAAAGAATTTATTCAAAACACAATTTATAGACCCTGAATTACAACTTCCCCTCAAGAGAGTGATAAGCAATAAAGTTTGCTAGGATGCCTTCACATACCCAGACATCAATAAGAATCGGTTAATGAATAGGAAAACTTACTCAACCCTCGGATTTGTTCTCTCACAAATTTTCTAGACTTGCAACAACGCACACCAATGAGATTTCTTTGATTTCTGCGACAACATATGCACCCAACCAACCACAGGATATTTGATAGCATGCAGTGTTCCAAACTCAATTTTTCAACAGTGTGCAAGGTAGACACAGTATTTCAACAACGCCCAAATATCCATGGCCACAACATTAGTGGCTCATCTCCTTGAACCAGCGCTCTAATACCATGTAAGACAATTCAATCGAAAACCAAATAAACTGTATATTAAATGATATCAAAGAATTATGTACATGTTGTACATATAAATACATATAGTAAACAATTGAATTAGTTCCTGGGAGTTCTTGGACTCCAATAACTACCCAAACTGACCCAAGGTTAATGCCGAGGATTAGTTATCTAACAAAGAAATGTGGAGAGAGAGAGAGATAGAGGGAGTGATAAGGGAGATAGAGAGAGAGGGAGAGAGGATAGCAGGAGAAAAGAGAGATAAATAAGGGAGAGAGAGAGAGTGAAGGGGAAGAGATAGGGAGAGGAAGATGGAGAGAGATATATATAGATATGGAGAAAGAGTGTGTATGTTTTGCGGATGATATAGAGAGACAAAGGAGAGGAAGAGGGATATATATATATATATATATATATATATATATATATATATATATATATATTATATATATAATATATATATATAGATATGGGAGGTGAAGAGAGGGAAGAAGAGAAAGATAGAGGGAGGGAGGGAGAGATAGATAGATATGGAGAGCAAGTGTGTGTGTGTGTTTGGGGGGGGCTGAAATAGAGAGACAAAGATGGAAAGATGGAGGGACATATAGATATAAATGCAAGGGGGAGAGAGGGAATAATATTTCTTGTACTATATGTATTGATTTCAGTGTAAATGATAATTTATAATTCTATTTGATTGCTTGCACTAGATGCATTGATTTCACTGTAGATGTCGATTTCTAATTATATTTGATTGCTTGCACTAGATGCATTGATTTCAGTTTAGATGTTGATTTCTAATCCTATTTGATTACTTGATCTAGATGCATTGATTTTAGCATACATGGTGATATCTAATCTTATTTGATTGTTTGCATTAGATGCATTGATTTGAGTGTAGATGTTGATTTCTAATTATATTTGATTGTTTGGACTAGATGTATTGATTTTAGTGTAGATGTTGGTTTCTAATTTTATTTGATTGCTTGCATTATATGCATTGATTTCCATGTAGATGTTGTTTTCTAATCCTATTTGATTGCTTTCATTAGATGGATTAGATGTTGTTAAACTTGAGACTGTAAATTATTAGAAATATTTTCAAGATTAGATGGATGGGGGAGAGAGGGAAGAATATTTATTGCACTAAATGCATTAATTTCAGTTTAGATGATGATTTCTAATCCTATCTCATTGCTTGCACTAGATGCGTTGATTTCAATGTAGATGTTGGTTTATGATTATATTTGATTGCTTGCACTAAATGCATTGATTTTAGTGTAGATGTGGATTTCTAATCCCATTTCATTGCTTGCACTAGATGCATGGATTTTAGTGTAGATGTGGATTTCTAATCCTATTTGATTGCTTGCACTAGATACATGGATTGCATTGAGATGTGGATTTCTAATCCTACTTGATTGCTTGAACTACATGCATTTATTTCAATGTAGATGTTGATTTTTAATCTCATTTGATTGCTTGCATTAGATGCATTTATTTCAGTGTAGATGTTGTTTTATAATCCTATTTGATTGTTTGCATTTGATGTTGTTAATCTTGAGGTTGTACATTATTAAAAAAATATTTTTCGATATATATTTAATAATATGTAGAGGGATACCATTAATAAATAATTATTTGTCAAAATTTGCGATACCTAGAATTCAAATGAAAAAGATGTGCAGAATCAATGCTCCTGCAAAGTGCAAATTAATCCTTGACAAGATTGTCTCCTTTTTTCATCACCAACTAATTATTAATACATAATTACATATATACAAAATTAGTAATAGAGTAATTTCATACAACAATGTATCCAAAATATTTATAAGAGGAAAATGTATTTTATAAACATAAAAAAAATCAAAATATTTTTGAAGAAGATGTGATAATTGTTTGGAAAAAAAATAATGTAAAGATTTTATAAATTTGGCCACTCATTAAAAATAATTCAAAAATACATTATTTCTTGACTTTGCAAAATAGACTATAAATAAAAAAATCATCAAATATTCTTGAAGGAAATAAATTATTTCAAACATAAACAAATAAACAAATTATTTCAAGAGTAATATTGAGACATTAAATTATTAAAACTACTCTTCAATATATATTTTGTAATATTTGGAGGAACACTATTTAGAATTAATCTGTTGTCAAAAGTTGTGATACTTAAAATTAAATGAAATAGATATGAAATATCAATCCTCCTACAAACTATTAACAAGATTGTCTCGCTTCTTAATCACCAACTAATTACTAATAAACAATTACATACACATATAAAAATATGATACACCAACCGTAACATTAAAAAACATTACCATCTAAATCCAAACACACAAACCACTCAAAATATCTAAGCACAAACATACAAACCATCCAAGGGAAGCAATACAGACCAAAATAAAGAAGAGAATGATATGGTCAGGCCAAACAAAGAAAATATAATGTGAATTTTGAATTTTATCTCAAACATATACATAATAATAATAACTTAAATATGTGACATGTTTCTCTCAACTAAAAAACATTACCATCTAAATCCAAACACACAAACCACTCAAAGTATCCAAGCACAAACATACAAATTATTCAAGGAAAACAACAAAAAGCAAAATAAAAAAGAGAATGATATGGTCATGCCAAACAAAGAAAACATAATGTGAATTTTGAATTTTATCTCAATCATATACATAATAATAATAATTTAAGAATGTGACATTGTTTCTCTCAACCAAAACTAATGTAGATCTATCTATTCCCACATCTATCATGCCCCAACAAAGATAAATCCAATATTAAATAAATCTAAATTGTTCTTAAACTCTCCAAAAATCATAACATAGGTAATGCTCTTTTGATAACCTACTTGGTGCTATGAGCTATATCCAAATCTGGTTCATACAAGTAAAATGGCAACTGGTTAATCAAGAAGTCGATACTATGGTGCAAGTTATCCCTAAGTATTTTGTTTTGAAGAACAAGAACTTCGAATACTCAAGCAGTTATACGTAAGGTTTTTTTTAAGAACAAGAACTTCGAAAACTCCAGCAGTTATAGCATTAAAACCTTACCACAAGTTATGTTTGCAACGCCTGGTATTGATGGGATTAGTAGGGAGAAAACAAACGAACGGAGAAAAGGAGAGCAAATTCCGCTTCACCACGTAATGAGCGACATACATTCAAGGAAAACCATCAATTATTTTATGCAAGAGCTTTTGCTATCCGGATCCATCCGTGTATCCGTCCTTGTGTTGAAACTTTAAAGAATGTATAGTTTTGACGTGTGCACGACTGAATAGGTTGACAATAAGAGACTCTTTTTGAGAGTGTAAGTTTTGATAGTTTGAATTCATATTGAATGTCGTTGCTTTTGGCAAAATTGTAGAACTGTAGAAAGTGTCTGAAATTGGACACTCTAATCATCATGAGGAAGCCTATGATGATAATAATGTCTATGAAGAAAGCTTATGATGATGATAATGTGTGTGAAACTGGAAGCTCCACTCATCATTAAAAAAAAAAATTGATAATGGGTGGAGCGTCTACAAGTTCCATAGTTTTTCCATAAACAACAACAATATTCGATAAGAAGTCTCTATGTTTAATCACATTTATAAAAGATAATATAGGACAAGGATAATAAACATTTTACGTAAAAATGAAATGGAGAAAACAATTAGTGGAGAGGAAACATCCGAACGTATATTGGTGTTGGAAAGAAGGAAAAACTTTATACTTGTAGAGAGTTAATCACAAAAGTTCGAAATTATTTTAGCTTGGAAATAATGTTTACATTAGTAAATAGATAAGATTAGTTTGTTAGTTGTTGAGTTTTGTTGATAGATTTTTTCAACCAACATCTTTTTTGGAATCTATTGGATCTCATGAGCACTATTTATGTGACATGTAATTTAGCTTTGAATGAAAAATACTAATAATTTTGCATAATTTTGGCTTTTCAATCCGAGCCAACTCTAACTTTTTTTTTTGTAAGTAAGCTTTTGTATTAAGAAAACAAAACATATTGTACAAAAGGACTGCCCGGGCAGACTAAAGCCCGAAGCTCTGCTGAGAACATGACAACTAGACCAGAGGACCTCCTACAGCACCCCAAAGAAAACGGGCAGCCGGCAAGGATAGACTATCCAACTCGACCTTGAGGAGTAGACAGGAAGAGAGCAGTGCTTAACAAGAAGCATACAGATGTACCAAGAGACAAGAGCCCGGCTAGGGATTCTACCCAACTTGGGTGGAATCCACAGTTCGGCCCTTTTTACCTTTCTTCTTACCAACTTTGACCCATCCAAGATGATCCGGCTGGGATGGAAAGACTTGCAAACTAAGCTAGGCGGAGGGGGAGATCTCCTTGTCTGAATCTGAAGGAGAGGTCTCATGAGATTGTTTCTGCGAGAGAGGTGGGGTCGTGGACTCCTCAGGACCTGTTGGGGGCGGGTCCTGTGCAAGCGAAGCGTCCATCCCGTCCTCAATCACTTGCTCTTCATCTGAGCTGGAACTAAAATCATCCATGGGGGACGGGTCACAAGGTTTCCAGCTTTTGGATTTCGGCTTAGGAGCGGCCTTCTTCGTTTGGGCAGGAATCGCTGGACACGATCTATGAAGGTGCCCTGTGAGATGGCAATTTCTACAGCGAAACACTGTGTTCTCGTAATCCAGGGTCTGAGTCCAATGGAAGTCTCCAACTTTGAGAATGATCTGATCTGGTAATCCTTTACTCATGTCTATTTCTACGCAGATTCTGGCGAAGCTGTAGATGCCCTTTTCCCCTCTAGAGGTGTCTGTGGCTAGAAAGCGGCCTAGAGTGTTACCGATTCCTTCAAACACAGCAAAGTGCCATAAATGAACCAGGAGGTTGGGAAGTCTGACCCAGATGGGGAGTTTGGTAATGATAGCTGTGGAGGGATCAAAATCTGGGAAGCAAGGGGTTAAGAATAGACCCGCCGAGTCCCAAAACCAAGGGCCCTCAGTTAGTGCTTTTTGATAATCCTCACTGTCAACAAAAACTACAATGAAGAAACCTTTTGAACAGAGAAGAACCTTGCAGTTGTTGGTCCAGTTAGAGTGAACCCATTTGTAGAGATCTGTTGTGCATGGCCATAGCCCATTGAACCTGCAAATAATGCCAAATTTGGCAAACAATTGGAACTGCCTGTCCATCGTTGGATGCATTACTTCAATGGAGGGGGTTTCCTCCAGCTTGTCCACCAAAAAAGGTTTTGGAACTTGGGCTGGTGAAGCGGGATTCTTGGGTTTCTGAGCATGGACAACATCTTTGTAAGAAAATGCTGCTGCTGAAGATAACTGACCAGCCGTCCCCCCTCTCAAACGAAGGGAAAGAATGATGGAAGCATTTCTTTGAATGTCATAAAATGAAAGGGGCAAGAGATCTTCAAGCTGTTTACCTTTGAAGAGGAGCCTTTGAGAAGCAGAAAGAATCCCCATCCTAAGGTCCAGTTTTTGCTTGAGGTCCTGCACGAGATCTGAAGAGCTCACCCACTGAAGCAGAGTTTTGCCTGAGAGGAGCGTTATTAAGATCTGGAAAGACTCGGAGTGCTTCAGAATCTGCTGTCCTCTGCGAGACTGAGACGAGAGGATGCTGGTACAAGCATGGCTTGCCAGGGGTCCAATCTGTGCCTGTTTTTTATTTCCCTGCGCTGGGAAGCATGCGATCTTAGTCACTTGGTGTGGCTTAAGAGGGGGCAGGGCCACTCTGCAGCTTGCTGCATCAATCTCTGCTGGGCCGAGCAGAGGCAGGACTACCACCGGAGGCCACTTCTCACGACGGTTTCTTAGAGACCAACTCCGAGAGACCATCTCTCTTTGTTGCCTTCCATCGAACACTTGCCATGCATCCTCCCTGCGCAGGCATTTTTCATATGTTCTGAGAACAAGATTTCCTAGAAGCATTTTTATTTCCAGGCTTCCAATCCTTGAGTGACGCCCGGACAGGGACTGTGACGAAGGAAGAAAGACATAAACAGTAGCCCAGCTTCCCGCCCAAAAACAGTTCTGAGGAAAAGGAACCGAACAGGGGTTAAACAACAACATTGAAGGCAAAACTGAACCCTCAAGCGGAGGGAGCTCTTGCTGCGCCGCTGTCAAGAAGTGGTTTCCATTCGTGGCCAAGCAAATAACCCTGCGGGGTATCTGGCAAATGCCTTCACGGGAGAAGCAAAGCTGGTAAAAGTCATTGGTTCTGAGATCTTCCCCTCCGCCGGCAAAGACCTGCTCAAGGGCTGAGCAGCGCGGATCCCAAAAGAAGAGCAGGCAAGCCACAAGACCTGAACCTGGGAGAAGAGGCGCCGAGGGGAAGCAGCAAGCCCTGGCTGCGCCGATCTGTGAAGCTCTGGAATGTCCGAGGCCCTTAGCTGAGCACGCCATAGTCACCAGGTTCAACTTGCCTATGAGCCAACTCTAACTTAACTCCCTTCCAGGAGGGCAAAAAAAATGGGAAAGTCGTAATTTCTAAACACTTTGTGAGAGTGACAATTTTCAGTTTATTTTTTTCAGAAGAAAAAAGCAGATATATATTCAATTTTAATTTTTTTTATTTTTATTTTTATTTTTATTTTTATGTTTATTTTTATTTTTATTTTTTATTTTATTTTTTATTTTTTATTTTTTTTTTTTTTTTATTTTTTTATTTTATTTTTATTTTTTTTTCAGAAGAAAAAAGCAGATATATATTCAATATTGAGAAGTTCTTACAAGTCTACATATTCTCAAAGACTGTCTATAGGATTTTAGACATCAAATGGATATAATCTTCGATCTTAATACAAAAAAATACGTTGAAGTAGTCATCTAAGATTTTGAGTAATGCCATCAGAGATCAACAAAAAAAGATAGTATGCAATCTGGAAAGAGGAAAAAAGTTTTGCAATAGAGAAATCTAATCATTAGCAAGGAATTGGAAAGTTCCCAGCATCGAGCCAAGTCTCTTGCAATTCAATGTTGACATGTAAGCCATGAAGATCTGAATCCAGAACATTTTTTAATAATCTGTCTCCCTCAGAATTTCAGTTTCTGCTAATATGCTACATTGTGGGGTTTTTGAGTCTATATAGGTTTGCGAAGTGTGAATCCGAGCCAACTCTGACTTAACTCCTTTCCCAGAGGGCCAAAAAACTGGGGAAGTCATAATTTTTAATTACTCTTTAAATATAGGTTTGCGTGGTGTGAGAGTGACAGTTTTCAGTCTATATGTATATGTATATATACAATTGTGTGATATCCCAGCCAGCTATGACTTAACTCCCTTTCGGAGGGCTAAAAAAATAAGAGAGCCAAAAAATTGAGGAAGTCTGTAATTTCTAAATACTCTGTAAATAGGTTTGCCCAGTGTGAGAGTGACAGTTTTCAGTCTATATAAGTTTGCGAAATGTGAAAGTGACAGTTTTCAGTCTATATGTATATATATATAGTTGTGTGATATCCTAGACAACTCCCTCCCTTCCTGGATGACCAAAAAAAATGGCCAAAGTTAATTTCTAAATACTATGTAAATAGGTTTGCGCAGTGTGAAAGTGACAGTTTTCAATCTATATAGGTCTGCGAAGTGTGAGAGTGACAATTTTCAGTCTATGTGTATATCTATATATATAGTTGTGTGATATATCATTTTCATAGTGGTTGTCTAGTGAGCTTGAGGAGGAGAGAGTCGCTGCCTCAAGAGATTTAGTAACAGAGGGAGCATCGTTCTGAGGACTTGTTCCAATGAGTTCTGTCGGCAGACGAGGCGCAGGATGTAACGCACTGCGATCATCGGGCGACCGGGCGCGCTCTCCCTCATCGAAATGCGACTAAGTATAAAAGTGTGAAAAGCTTCAATGATGAGGCGCGGTTACATATATCGTGTGGACAGATTGGCACTACACTTATATGGCGAGCTGGGCGAAGTAAATGGTGGGTAGGCCGACTTGTGGAGAGGGCGGTTACACAATGTTTAGGGGCGTCGGCTGAACGTGTTGGTGGGTCGGCCGTGGAGGTGGCCGCCACACCAAACAAGTGTATAAACTCGTGGATGAATCGCTCATTTGGACGACAAACTTCGCATCGTTCCATCGCAAACAGAGAAGTGCGAAGGGTTTTCTAAGCGCAAGTCGAGGGTGTTTGGTGATGCGCCCGCCGAGTCGGGCAAGTTGACACGGGCACGTTGGTTGGTGTTTGGAGGTGTGGGCGGAAGGTGCAGTGAGGCGCCCGCCCGCCGGTTGAACCGCAAGTTGGTTGTGGGTCGTGCGGGTGTGCACGGGCGCGCCCACCCTTTCAGGCAACACTTGCGTTTTGTTATATTGTATTGTATTGTTGGGTAGGCAAGGTGCGACCGCCGTGTGCTCTTGCACGGGCGGGCGCCTACCTTGGTTATGAACGCCGGTGGAGCGTCGCTCCCGGCCATTGTACAAAATCACTATATATAATAAAACGATTATCTTACATATGAATCGTGTTATTGTTGTTGTTCTATTATGTTGTTTATAATGGTTTCCGCACATTATGAAGTTATTCATAGTTAATATGAATGTTTAAAGGCGTAGTTTGTAAAGTAAGTCAATAATGGAAAATGTTGGTTACTTAGGCGATGCCGCACCCGGCCAATTTAAGGAAAAAAGAATTGGGGGCGTGACAGGTGGTATCAGAGCAGGTTCACAGGTGGTGAAGCCGTTGCTTGATGATGAATGCAGTGAACAAGTATGTATGCAGGGAAACGTTATGGAGAAATCATGGATGAACAGTCTGAGTTTCATGGACTTGATGGTCTGTGGCAAGACCATTCAAGCTCTGGTGGACACGGGGGCCACTCATAACTTTATGATGACACGGTTGGCAAAATAGGTCGGACTGATGATCTTCCCATCGAATATGGAGGTCAAGGCAGTGAACTCTAGAGCTAAGGTGGTGGGTCTAGCACACGAAGTGCCGGTGCAGATAAAACACTGGAAGGGTCAGTTGGACTTCATGGTGATGGAGATGAACGACTTTGATATGATACTCGGACAAGATTTCTTGAAGGGCAACAAGGCTATTTTTTTCCCCTTCTGTGATGAGGTGGTGTTGGTTGGACAGTCACAAACTTGGACTTTGCCCACTCATAGGCAAAGGAGGGAAGTCAAGGTGCAGCATGTTTCTGCACTGAGTTTAGAGAAGGCAATGAAGGAGTCAGATATGGAGACATATGCGGTGATGTTCAAGGGAGTCGAAGGTGATGGTGTGGGGACGCCTGTTCCAGCCAAGATTTCTGAAGTGCTAACCAAGTATGTGGATTTGATGCCTGATGAGCTGCCGAAGAAACTTCCACCAAGGCGTGCAGTGGACCATAGTATTGAGCTTGAACCAGGGAAGCAATCCCCAACTAGAGCACCTTATCGTTTATCAGGGCCTGAGTTGGATGAATTGAAACGACAGCCAAAGGAGTTAGCTGATGCAGGGTTCATTAGACCTTCAAGGTCCCCTTATGGAGCTCCAGTATTGTTCCAACGGAAGAAGGATTCGAATGAGCTACGGATGTGCTGTGATTACCATGCATTGAACAAGCAAACGGTAAGGAACAGGTATCCTTTGCCATTGGCTGCTGATTGCTTTGATAAGCTTGTGAAAGCCCGAGTGTTTTCCAAGCTGGACTTGAGGCATGGGTATTATCAGGTGCGGATAGCTGAGGGAGACGAGAAGAAGACCGCGATAGTAACAAGGTATGGTAGCTTTGAGTTCCTTGTTATGCGATTCGGGTTGTGCAATGCTCCTACAATGTTTTGCACTTTGATGAATGATGTTCTACGACCATACTTGGATTCATTTGGAGTAGTGTACTTGGACGATATAGTGGTGTATAATGACAACATGGAGGATGATAAGAAGCACTTGGAGATGGTGTTCGAGGCACTGAGGGCAAAGCAGTTGTTCTTGAAGAAGTCTAAGTGTGTGTTCGCTCAGACCGAGATTCCGTTCCTTGGGCATATTGTTGGTCAAGGGTACATACAGATGGAGCCGAGCAGGGTGAAGGCGATCGAGGACTGGGTTGAACCAAAGAATGTCCATGAGATGAGGGTGTTATTGGGCATGACCAACTATCAATGGAAGTTTGTAGAAGGGTACTCCAAGGTGACATCGACACTGACAGACTTATTGAAGAAAGACAAGAGGTGGTGTTGGACGGATAAATGTCAAAAGGCATTTGATGACTTGAAGAGGATGGTTACAGCACCGACACTGAAGTTGCCTAACTTCGGGAGACCGTTTGAGGTACACACTGATGCTTTAGATTTTGCCATAGGAGGGGTTCTTATGCAAGATGGGCATTCGGTGGCGTATGAGAGTCGGAAGTTGCAGGATAGAGAACGAAGGTATCCGGTTCATGAGAAGGAGATGACTGCGATCATCCACTGTCTTCATGTGTGGAGGCATTACCTGATTGGGAAGTCGTTTGTTGTCAACCAAGTTATTTTGCATCACAACCAAAGCTTTCTGCGAAGCAAGCTCGTTGGCAGGATTTCTTGGCAGGATTCGACATGTCTATTGAGTATAGACTGGGTAGACACAATGCGCTAGCAGATGCCCTTAGTAACAACTTGCAGCATTGGAGGGTGAAGACCGGGCAGCAAGGAGTAGAATTCGGGTTCAGATGTCAGAAGAGATGCATAATAGACTCAAAGAAAGTGTTGAAACCGATACTTTGGCGCAGAATATAGTGAAGCAGATAAAGGAGGGGAAGACACAAAAGTTTTTTCTACGGGACAGGTACTTGTTCTTTGGAAATCGACTCTATGTTCCAAAGTCATCTGGTCTCAGGAGGCACCTTTTGAAGGAGTGCCACGATTCTCCATGGGCTGGCCACCCAGGGCAGCGTCGTTCTTTGGCATTGTTGGAGAGAGGATTCTTTTGGGAGCAGATGCGGGAGGATGTGGAGGAGTATGTACATACGTGCATCATTTGTCAGTAGGACAAATCGAATACTCAGAGACAACGAGGACTGTTGCAGCCTTTACCGATTCGTGAGAGGCCATGGATGAGTATCTCGATGGACTTCATCACTCAGTTACCACAGGTTCAAGGGTATAATGGGATCATGGTCGTGTTTGATCGCTTTTCCAAGTATGTTGTCTTTGTTCCTACAAAGATGCCTTGTGGAGCCGAGCGGACTGCGGAGTTGTTCTTTAAGAGCATAGTGAAGTATTGGGGAATGCCATTGAGCATTGTGTTGGATAGAGATCCACGTTTTACAGGCAGATTTTGGACCACACTGTTCAAGTTAGTTGGGATAGAGTTGTTGATGAGTTCGAGCTACCATCCGGAGACAAATGGGCAGACCGAGAGGATCAACGCATTGCTAGAGAACTACTTGCGACATTATGTGACGGTTGGTCAGAATAATTGGCCTGAACTCTTGGATATTGCACAGTTTAGCTATAATGTTCAAAAGAGTTTTGCGGCAGGGTACAGTCCATTTGAGTTGGTGAATGGACAGATGCCAGTTGCACTGCACACCGTTGTGACAGGAGGTTTTTTGAGGAGTCCTCATGTGAAGAAGTTCATGAAGGCTTAGGAGGAGACCTTGGAGTTGGCACGGTTGCGCTTGCACGATGCTGCAAGGAGGATGAAGAAGTATGCTGATAGGGGAAGACGGGATGTACACATCAGTGTGGAAGATATGGTGTTTCTCAGGATTACCAGAGAGCAGTTTCAGCCAGCCAAGGGGACTGCAAGAAAAATGGCTCAGAAGTATGAGGGACCATTTTGGGTGAAGAAGAGAGTGGGGGAAGTTGCTTATGAGCTGGAGCTTCCACACCATATGCACATGAAGCATCCATTTTTTCACATTAGTCAGCTGAAGAGATGCAAACTTGATGCTTATCATCCAGAGAGAGCTGAACCGCCAAGAGGACCATCCGGGATTGTGGATAAACCAAGATTGGAGTTGGAGAAGATTTTGATCTTCAGAACTACAGGGATTGGTTTCCACATGAAACGGGAGTATCTTGTCAGATGGAAGAATGCACCGTAAGAGGAGAGTTGGGAATCGAAGGACACACTTTGGAGATGGAAGAAGAAGATTGTGAAGTATGAACAGAAGATACTTAGGTAGTCGGGATTGTCGAGGGCGACAATGATTTCCAGTGGGGGAGGATGTAACGCCCTGTGGTCATCGGGCGACTAGGCGCGCTCTCCCTCACCAAAATGCGACTAAGTATAAAAGTGCGACGAGCTCCAAAGATCAGGCGTGGTTACATATATCGTGCAGACAGATTGGTGCTACACTTATATGGCAAGCTGGGCGAAGTAAACAGTGGGTAGGCCGACTTGTGGAGAGGGCGGTTACACAACGTTTAGGGGCGTCGGCTGAACGCGTTGGTGGGTTGACCGTGGAGGTGGTCGCCACACCAAACGAGTGTATAAACTCATGGATGAATCGCTCATTTGGACAACGAACTTCGCATTGTTCCATCGCAAACAGAGAAGTGTGAAGGCTCTTCTAACCGTAGGTCGAGGGCGTTCGGTGATGCGCTCGCCGAGTCGGGCAGGTTGACACAGGCATGTTGGTTGGCATTTGAAGGTGTGGGTGGAGGGCGCGGTGAGGCGCCCGCCCGCCGGTTGAACCGTGAGTTGGGTGTGGGTCGTGCGGGTGTGCACGGGCGCGCCCGCCCGTTCAGGCAACACTTGCATTTTGTTATATTGTATTGTATTGTTGGGTAGGCGAGGTTCGACCACCGTGCGCTCTTGCACGGGTGGGCGCCCGCCTTGGTTATGAACGCCGGTGGAGCATCGCTCCCGGCCATTGTGCAAAATCACTATATATAATAAAAAGATTATCTTGCATATGAATCGTGTTATTGTTGCTGCTCTATCATGTTGTTTATAATGGTTTTCGCACATTATGAAGTTATTCATGGTTAATATGAATGTTTAAAGACGTAGTTCGTAAAGTAAGTCAATAACGGAAAATGTTGGTTACTTAGGCGATGCCGCACCTAGCCAATTTAAGAAAAAAAAATTAGGGGCGTGACATAGGGAGTCCTGCGCATGTCCAAAGTGCTGGACCACTCACAGTCAAAATGGATGAATGTGAATTGGCCACCCTGCCGATCTGCGTTCGGATTATTTACGCTCAGATCCGCTGCTTGATTTGGTGACAGGTATTAGATGGACGCCTGCATACATTGCGGTCGAACAGTTCTTGGAGTCAGGAGTTAACTAAGAGCGACATGCTTTGATACATCACGGTGTTGTTGGAAATAATCACGGGGAGTGAGAATGCCATTGGACTTTAAACTTCCTTTCATTTCATGGATAGATGGCAGGAAGCAAATGATACAAGCAATGAATCAGAGTAGAGAACTCGTGCGACCCTGTTGGCATGCTAAACGTGTTGAAAATGTAATTTCAACTGCGCAACGGTTGAGCTATGCAGCAGCATGGAAACATCGCCGATGAGCAATCGTCGATATCGCATCGGCGGAATCGCAGTGGAGGACTTACAAAGAGGCATTTTTGTTTGTGATGAACGATCGCCGATATCGCTATCGGTGAAACCAAAGGAGCGGGGAATTTGTATAAGGCATGCATCCGACCTGATGGATCGAACCCAATAGTATTATAAATGGTTTTTTGATAAATTTTCAAGTCCGTGCTCAGGGTAGTTTCCAATGTATTTTATGCATTTTCGATATATAAAAAAATATAAGAAAAAGCAAAGGATCGGTTGTATCGGCCCAAATCGTGATCGGCATATCGCAATCGAGGAAACCAATGGAGCATGGCATTTGCATATATGAGTGTCGACAGCATGAAACCCAGACTCGATGGCTTTCCGAAGCCAAATTGTATAATGGTTGAAGTACAGGCCTGCAAAATGAATTCAACGCGAAGTAAAAGTTTCATTTACCACCAGTTTTGTTAGTAAAACAGTAAATGTAATTTACTGTGGGTTGGTAAGTTTTGGTGAAGTTTTTAATTTTATCATTTTCTATCAGCGGGAGTATGGACGCAAGTAAAAGTTGGTAAAACCACTTAAATTTTATTGTTTTTTTTTTTATTTTTACGGTGGCATGGCAAGTGAAAACGTGAAGTGATTTTCTTTTGGTTGATATACACATGTAAAGTTTTTTTTTGTTAAAAAAATGTAAGTGAAAAATACGCACAACAGTGCGAAGTAAAAGAAAGAAGAGCATGCAACAGCAGTGAATGTAATTTCTCTGTAGTTAAGTCTGTTTTTACAGCAGGAAAGTAAAAGAGATTTTTACACACAGCAATGTAAAATCTCAGGAGGAGAAAGAGTAATTTTTTTTTTAAATGTTATTGGTGAATCCCTCTGAGTCAAAGAGGATGAATTTTGTATTAGAAATTTTATTTTAATGAATACAAATATTTTATGGGTGTGTAATACTCTGTTCTCAGAAATAATTTTAAAAGCTTCCCTGTGTTAAGATCCTGGAGAGAAAAATAGAGCATTGTCTCTGTTTGCAGTTTGTTTTTGGGATTTTACCAGAAAAATCCCCAACAGTGGTATCATAGCTTGTTCAGGCTCTTTGAAGGTGTCAAAGAAGCTAAAGGAAGGAGTTTTTTTTTTCTGGCTGCAACAACTTCTCCAGCAAAGTGAAGACTCAGTGAAAAGGATCCAGGTATTTCTCAAATTAGTTTCTTGTGTTACTGCTGAAGAAACAGTGAGTATTTAAAAAAAAACACAGTCAGTTATTTGAATCATAGTTTAGAGTGCTAGAATGGCCAGCACCAGCACAAGCATGGGTATGTTTAATCCTCAATTCCCACAGTTCAATGGGAAAAACTATGACTATTGGGAAATAACCATGAGAGCCTGTTTGTCTGTCAAGATTTATGGGAATTAGCTCAAGATGGTTTTGAAGAACCAGCAGATGAAAATGAGTTTAACATATTAACTCAGGCAGAGAAAGATCTGCTGAAGAGTAATAGGAAGAAGGACTCAAAAGCCCTTGTATTTTTGTATCAAGCAGTGGACCAGAGTGTGTTTCCAAGGATAGTAGCAGCCAAGACATCCAAAGAAGCATGGCAAATTCTCAAGACAACCTATCAAGGCATGGAGAAAGTGAAGACAGCAAAACTACAATTGTTGAGGAGAGATTTTAAGAACCTGTGCATGAAGGAGTCAGACAATATTGACTCATTCTTCACACATGTGATTGGCCTGGTCACACAAATAAGATCTCATGGAGAAACTCTTGAAGAAAGGAGGATTGTGGAGAGACTATTGAGGGCCCTACCCTCAAAGTTTGATGTGATTGTCACCACCATAGAAGAGACAAAGGATCTCTCAAACTTTTCAATTGATGAACTTCATGCATCACTAATATCACATGAGTAGAGGTTGAGTAGAAATGAAAACTCATCTCTAGAGCAAGCCTTCAAGACCCAGATGTCTTTTGGAAGAGGAAGAGGTCAAGGCAGAGGAAACAATAGAGGAAGAGGCAAAAGCCAAAACAGAGGTGGAAGAAACAGTCCAGCAAATGCTCAAGGAAGAGACAGCAATCCAAATCAGAACCAAGGTCAAGGCAGCATCCAACAAAGTGGACAATATCATGCTCAAGGACAAAGGTAGGAACAATCTAATGTCCAATGTTATTATTGTAACAAATATGGGCATTATGCAAATGAATATAGGAAGAAGCAGCATGATATGAGTAATAGATCTAGTGCAAATATCACTAGAGAAAATATCAGCCAAAATAATGTTTTATTAGCTTGTAACATGGATGAAACAAACAGTGAAGATATATGGTTTCTGGATTCCGGTTGTAGCAACCGTATGACAGGAAACATAGCCTTGTTTTCTGCTTTAGATCAAAGTGTGAAGTCACAAGTCACACTTGGGACTGATAGTAAAATTTTTGTTATGGGTAAAGGAGAAGTTAAGATATTTACAAAGAAAGGAGAAAGGAAAATCATAGTAGATGTCTATTATGTTCCCGGAATGAGATGTAACCTCTTGAGTATTGGACAACTTGTTCAAAAGGGTTATAATGTTTTCTTTGAGAATGGTGTATGCACCATCATGGACAGAGCACCCAGCAAAATATGTATTGCTGAAGTGAAGATGACAAGGAACAGAATGTTCCCTCTTAGAATTAGAGCAGATTTGAAAAACAAAGAAGTAATTGCAGCAGTTACCCAAGAGGCTTTCCAAAGTGTACCAAAGGATGAAAATTGGTTGTGGCAATTGAGATTTGGACATCTCAACTTTGGAGGTCTTAACTTGCTGAGCAGAAAAGGAATGGTAAGAGGATTACCATTGATAGAGAAACCAGACAGCCTTTGTGAAGGTTGCATTTTGGGGAAACAATACAGAGAAATTTTTCCATCAGGGAAAGGCATAAGGGCAAAAGCACCCTTAGAGATTGTCCACTTAGATTTATGTGGACCAATGCAAACTCCATCACTAGCAGGCAACCAATAATTTCTAACATTTATTGATGATTTTACAAGAAAAACTTGGGTTTATTTCTTGAAGAATAAAAGTGAAGTGTTTGAAAAATTCCGAAATTTCAAAGCACTTGTGGAAAATCAAAGTGGGTTGCATATCAAAGTTTTGAGAACAGATAGAGGAGGTGAGTATATCTCCAAGGAATTCCTATGGTTTTGCAGAGAAAATGGAATACACAAGTAGTTTACAGCAAGGTACACCCCACAGCAAAATGGAGTTGCTGAAAGAAAGAATAAGACCATCATGGATATGGCGAGGAGCATGTTGAAGGCAAAGAATTTGCCAAATGATTATTGGGCTGAAGCTATAAATTGTGCAGCATATATTCTGAACAGGTGTCCAACAAAAGCAGTCATGAATAGGGTGCCGTAAGAAGCATGGAGTGGGAGAAAGCAAGGAGTCACTCACATGAAAGTTTTTCGATGTGTGGCCTATGCACACATTCCAGATCAACTAAGGAAGAAGTTGGACAACAAAGGGGAGAAATGTATTTTCATTGGATACAGTGAGGAATCCAAAGCATACAGGTTGTATATCCCATCTACCAAGAAATGTTTTGTGAGCAAAGATGTTCAATATATTGAGGAGGAAGCTTGGAATGGAAGCATAGAGAAAACAATTAATGTTAAAAATTGTTTGTCTCATGATGAAGATGATGAGGAGATGGCTGAATCACATCCCCAAACGGCAGCACCAACACAAGGGCAACAAGCGACACCCTTGAGGAGAAATGAAAGTGGCTCTCTAAGCACACCACAAGGAGAAAATTCAAGTGCATCTTCAAGCACTTGCACACCAAATGAAAGAGGTAAAAAGTTTAGAAACTTAAGTGACATTTATGATGAAGGAATGAATT
>APFE030988884.1:3557-53365 GCA_000404065.3 Pinus taeda
ATTAATTAATTAACATTAAATTAATTTAATTTAATACGAAATTTACAAAACTAAAAATAAAAAAATAACACTAAGATACATAGCCATTACAAGGACAAACTTTAAACCAAAACGATAATATTGACCATCTATAACCGTGAAAAAAAGGGTTTTTTCATCAACATTCATACAGGTCTAAATCTAGGTGATGGGCACAAATGTTCTATATTCGTTTGAAATAAAACCAAATACTCGTTAACGCTATGTGAATGTCATTTTCAAATTCCTTCCTTGCAGCAATAATCACATCTTTTGTTCTACCAAACTACTTTAGCGGTATTCCTCACAACGACCTGGTGAGAAACACTGAGAATTTGAAACACATACAAAAATATCAAGGCTTTGTCAGTGCCCTTTCACTGCAATGTTTGCATCTTAGGGAAAGAGTTCAAAGGCATTACAATGACAATCTTTTCTAAGAAAAGTATTTTCATCAGTAATAGAGTAAATTAAAATATACACATTAAATAACATGCTATCAATAGACATAATAATATTTATAAATAAATAGCTATAAATCTTAATTTTAATATCCCCATTGCTATTCATTTTTGATCTATTAAGTAATCATAATCCAATTTAAAAAAATATTAATAATTAAATTACAATTTTACATAACCTTTTTCAAAATAAACACACATAAAAATTATAGCATTAAAAATTTATATGAAATTTTAAATTCGAAAACACATTTCGTGTGATAAAAGAAACTAATATTTTATATCTATAAAATGCATTCTCTTTATTAAGTTAATTTATATATAGAAAAACTGAGTGTTGTACACAAAGGAGAAATTCTATTACACACTACAAATCACACGAATACATCACATGTTTATGGTGCTTGTGAGATCCAAACAATTCCAAATATGAATAGGGAAGTTAAGATGTTCTCTCAACATCCACCTACAAATCTGTGACCAATTCTAAACTGAGCATGGAATAATTATCTTCCAAGTCTCTCCCATAATTATTACATGCACAATTACAATACACATTGTAAAAATAAAATTGATCTCTTTCTGACTGGTCTTCATCAGCAACTCTACCCACTTTGTAGTCTTCTGGACTTTGCTCTTTCTTTCTCCACATCTTTGGGCTTACCTTTCAACTCATTTAAAGTACACCCGCTTCTGACCATCAATGATGAACTTTGCAATATCAACAAGATTGATAACTCGGCTTGTCGGGGCTTCCGCAATAAGAGTTGTCAAGTAATGAACCATCCTATGGACCAATCACCATATGTCAAATATTTCATTTTCGAGTATCCATGAGTTACTAGGAAAATGGTCGGAACACTGAATGTGTTCAAAAGTTGATCTAATAAATAGACTTGTTTCACACACATGGATCTCATACTGTAACCTGTAGCCATTGTTCAAAGGTTTCTGAGTGTCAAAAACAACAAACCATAATAGTGTACACATAATCAAACTAATAATGTGTTCAAGGGTTTTCGAGCACCAAGAACCACTAATTTGAATTATGCAACACTGCTTAATAGTTGATTCTACACCAAATATAACTTAGATACAACATACATCACTAGTAGCTTAAAAATGATTGAGAGGTTTTGCATTGAAGTCACCTTCACTATCATAATCTGAGAAGTCCTCAAAGTTTTCTTCTAGCAAGTGTTCAATAGAAGCTATGTTAGTAGATTCTTTTAATTTCCCATTTAAGAAATCTTTGGCATGAGTCTTACTATACAATGTTGTGTGACCATGTTTTTGGCAATAAAAACATTTGACTAAGTTCTTGTTTTTATGGATCCTGCCCCTCGAGAATCATGTTATCTCAGGTTGTAAGTTGTCCTCTGTGTCACCCTGTTTTTATTCTCTTCTCTTCTGCTAAAAGATTTGCTACCATTTCATCTAATGATTTGGAAGAAAATTGATTGAGGGTAAAAATAGCATTATCATAATTGGAAGGTAAATTGTTTAGCAGAATAGCCTTAGCATCTTCATCTTCTATTTTTGTTCAAGTTTCCCCCAAATGTCTTATGAGTGATTTTAAATCATTTATATAAGTAGACAATGATACTCCCTCATTCATCTTAAATTTTTATAACTGTAATTTCAAGGTGAACTTCACATTCACAGCCTTTTCCCCAAATATTTAGCTTAACTTTTTCCATATTTGCGCAGAAAACTTTTCTAGGTCTATAAGATGAAGTTGTGAGCCTGACAAAGAGAGTCCTATAATAAATTTATCTTTCTCTTCCCTTCTAAACCATTTAGATAATTGTTTTGAATCTCATTATGTTGGTTCTTGTATTTTACTAAACTCCACAATTTTTTATGCATTAAATTCATTCGGACTTTAACCTTCCCAAGTATAGAAATTTGACCCATTGATTTCTCAACCACTATTTTCTCTATTTAAAAAAAAAAAAATTGAAAAATTACTCTATAATCGTTACCTTCTAATCCTAGCCTAGATGCAACACTTGAATCATTGTCGAACAGTATTGCGTGCTTCAAAATACATTCTTCTATTTCCTTCTCCGGCGAACAACAAATACTTCCTGCAGGATATCGCTTCCACTGGCGAGCTGTTTGGAGGAATGATTGACTTTGAGGGTGGCAAAGAGATCGAACTCAGTTCAAGAAAGATATGACACAATTCAATCGGTAGAGGCCGCACATTTGATTCCCACCGCAATTACTGCTACTCATTCGACCCTCAATCTAACTCATATTATGTATCCTCTCAAACCAAAGCACCGAAAAGACAATCAATCAGATCTTGTTGGTTTCTATGGATCAATTTCTTCTTCATCTGAAGTGTGATTAAAAAAATAGTGACCCAACCTGAAAAAATTGCAAGCTTCAATGACTCCGAAAGTGATTATTTCAGAGAAAGATACAAGGAATCTGAAAGCGATTATTTAAGAGAAATATTTAAGAAAACTCATGGGATGTCCATGGTTTCCAGGATCACAAACTTAGGATTGGACGTGAGGGGTCCCTTGCTCTGTTCCAAGTAAAAGCTTGAAATTCACCCGCTTACTCGAATTCCAGAACATGCCTTGCACTAGGGATACAAGGTCTATTGGATGGTTCTCTGTCAAAAAATATGTGAATTCTCTCTATATCAAACTCGTAGGGTATGCACTAAACAATCATGACGTATGGATTCTCAGGATTCTTCACAATCACAATCAATGCAGACGAGATGAAGATTAACGTAGTGGAGTAGTAATGCAGACAAGATGGAGATTAATGCAATGGAGTAGTAATGCAGACGAGCTGGAGATTTCTCGGGCGAAGGCTTCGATGCTGCTCAATTATAATAGTGAGCATGCCATTCTTGTTTATACAAAATGACTTTCAAAGCCACCAAATTGGTAATCGACATGCTACGATTCTGTTGCACTTTGGGAGAAGAGGCAATCAACCTAAATGCATTCTGGATATATGACTCTCACAGTAGATCACACAGTGCTACAACAGATTCTCTTCCTCACGCAAATCCAATCCAGTGAAACTTCAATTCCAGATCAAGATCAAATCTAATCATCTAATTCTCCTCGGTTATCTTGAAAGGAGTAAACCCAAAGCTACCATCTACCAAATAGAAAACAATCCATTGAAACTTCAATTCCAGATCAAAATCAAATCTAATCATCTAATTCTCCTCGGTTATCTTGAAAGGAGTAAACCCAAAGCTACCATCTACCAAATAGAAAAATTGAGTGTTGCAGGCAAAGGAGAAATTATATTATACATTGCAAATCAAACAGATACATCACATATTTATGGTGCTTGTGAGATCCAACCAATTCCAAATATGAATAGGGAGGTTGAGATATTCTCTCAACATCCACCTACAAATCCGCAACCAATTCTCAACTAAATTGAGGATGGAAGAATTATATTCCAAGTGCATTGACCCCATTAAGTTAATATATATATATATGGAGAAATATCATGAAATAATCACAATATAAAAACCCTTAATGACCACAAGTAAATTCACTCAACATGAATATCTCTTCAATTTAATTACATAAGCGGTCTCACAACTTTAACAACTATAGCAACTATATTTAATTAGAATAAAGATAACATACATAAACTATTAACCCAACAAGAATGATAGATGTTGTTATCACTGAGCTAGCACGAATTGGGCTATTCCAGCCTTTAACCTAGTGTAACTATGTCACACCACTTGAACTGGAAGTTAGTCCTCCCACTCTAAGAGGGCTCTCTCAAATGTTTATCAAATATTATTGAAACAATTGAAACAATCAGATGACTAACTCTGATCTCGTTTTGTGATTTTGTAGGTGAAGAAAAATATGATGATTGTTACCATTGGGCATGGAGTCAAATTAAAACAAATTTTGGTCAACAACAGTGTTTAATGGAATTTGAGGCATCTATAGCTTTTAAAATGACACAAATGAACATCTACTGTCATACATAGTAAATGAAGGAAATTGGAGCAGTTTGATAAGATTTCCAAGTAATCAATATATTATGTAAAAAGTGAAACAACATGATAAAAACCCATAAAATCCATGACATGAATCTCAGGTACATAAACAGAGTAGTTGCAAATTTTCCATTAAAGGACCAAAATATTACAAAAGGTTAGTTCTTCACATTCTCCATCAACCTTTCTCATATTCAAAAACCTACTTATTTATAGAGAAAAGATCTCTTTACATATCTTTCCACCTGGGCCAAATTCGATCCACTATTCTAGAGAACTATTCCTACTTTTCTTCTAATTAACAGAGTCCTCATAGGGATTTCTTGTTTTACAATAGTTGGAACTCAACTAGGACTCTACTAGCTTTAAAAACATAACCACTTTTTGTTGATGTAGATAACCGAAGCCAACTGCATGCTAGATTTGTTGGAGTGTCATTAAATCTTTAAACAATTGATAAAGATCAATTTAATCTCCCTTTTTGTTGATTGTCTTGATGAGCTGGTTAATTTGTAGATGTGGCTATTTGCTAACTTGGCATGCTGAAAAATAGGAGTTTATGATGATGACATGGACAACCTTTATCAATAGAAATCCACTTGCAGCTTGGATGTCTGATATCAAAAATCTTCCAAAAGGCAGAAAAACATATTTTTTTCATAATTTCGTAGCAAAACAACATTTTCAGTAGTTCGTAGCAAACTTAGGTTCTGAGGTCTTTGGTGATGTTTATGAGCTAAACATAGGATTTTAGAATGACCTTTGCTGAGATTTAGACCATCATTAACCCCCATGGAATGCTACAACAATTTCATAGCAAAAACTCAACTTCAATATGGGCAGTTACTGCGAAAGTTCCAAAATTTTGATTTTTTCAAGTTTCCATGATTTTAATGCCTCCTTATGGCTTCTAATATCATGATGAATATACATATGGTTGAGTTAACTGAAATAGGTATAGTAATGAAAAAAATTGAAGAGTTTTCCATAGCATGGAGTAACACTTACTTCAGCAACAATCTTGAGGTTTCTCTTCTTGAGTTTAGCCTGGATCATTTCAATTTGACTTTCTAGTGTTGTAACTTGTCCTTGTAGGCTTTTCCTATCTGCCTATAACCATCTATTTATTTTATACATATGTTCCAGCGTCCTGTGTAAAGGCAAAGTCCTTTTTATCATCTTTTTAGACTTGTCTGCAATTTCATCATAAAAATCTATTTTATTTAACACTTCATTTGGGTATTCATCAAATTCTAGCTTGGTCTTGATCACTTCTTGCCTAGCCTCCCTTAACTGTTCTTGTAGGACTCCTATTTCACTTTTTTCTTGAACAACCTCCTTTCCTTTCTTTTGCTTTGATGGTTTCTTTGATAACTCTATTTTGCTCAATGGTCCTTTAGGTATGTTCTCAACTTATTGCATTGATCTTGTGATAGGTTTCCTTGGCCTAAAAATGAAACCCTGTTCTTCTTGAGTAAACATTAATTTCTTCTCTCTCTTACTTTTCTTCTTGGTTTCAGTTGGGGTCACTTCTATAGGCTGCTCAACTAGGCTTTCTTCAATGTCTATAACTTCTAGGATGTCAGTGTATATGCCTTTCTTTTCACCCTATTCTTGTTCTTTCTTCTATCTTCTGGTCATTCTCCTCTTAGTACTTGTAGAAGCTTCAATTATAGGTTGTTGCTATATCATTAACTGCTGCCTTGCTCTAGCTTGTTGCCCTATTCTAGATTGTTGCCATGTTCTAGGTTGTTGCCCTATTCTAGGGGTTGCAGATTTGGATTTTGGAGTTTCTTTAGAGGGGGTAGAAACATCTAGTTCATATTCACTTAGGAACAAAAAAGTAAGCCAATCCCTGTTCAATTTATTTAGCTCTTCAACTACTAACAATTTGATAAGACCATGATGAAAAGCATAGGTACTACTTGCATCTGGTTTAGCTTGCACCTTGCTAGCCATCTTTCCTAAACTTTTGAAGAGATAAAAAGGAATATCTAAGGATTGTTTACCTTTGAAGTGGAGTAACAACCTGAAGTGGTATTGGTAGACCATATGGAACCTTCTCTCACATGTAAAATACTTCTGAATAACCATCAGAAACTTGGAATAATGTTCTTTAAGACAAGTTCCGGGGATGCCCACTATCACATCAATCCCTTGATGTTCTTCCTTCAAAAATTCATCACAATTCTGTAGCTGGAACTTTTGAACTTTAAACCATGTTTCCCCTAACCTTGGGATTCTAGTAGCATAAGAAATGGTGTCTGGAGAGACATTCAAACTGAGGATGCCCACCTTCATTCCAACCCCTATGAAATTGAGAGCGAAATCCCTGGTGATTTGCGCATGAAAACCCTACAATTTTTGACAAAATTGAAGACACCCCACGTTGGCAAATGACTATATAAAAGTTGGGTCTTCTTCAAGCAATTTCATGTATGTGGGCTCATATCATACTACAACCCCTCGTTTGTAATGTTTTCTAGTGGCCATGCTTGGTAACAAGTCAAGAGCTGCTTGTGAGCTGCTTCCTTTTCACCTCCAAACCAAATTTAGAACACCTAGACCTCACCTAGACCACGACTAAGCCTGTTTTGATAACACAAACCCTAATTTATGACAACACTTGTGAACCTTTTTTATATGAACAGATGGTATAAAGGGAAAGGGAGAAGTAAAAGTGAATAAAAAGGAGTGGAAGGCATGGGAATCAAGAAGCATAACGACTCAGTACATTCAACATCACTAACAATCATTTTCAACAAAACTGTTATACAACAAAATTTCCTAGTGAGACAAGTTTCAGAGAGGATCTTTTTGCTACAGAAGTGTCAAGGACTTTCATAGCAAATTCTATGTTTGTGTAATTGTGTTTGCTGTGAAAGCTTGTAAAAGTGTCAGACCAACCTAATATGAAATGATGACCTCAAAATGGATTTAGTGGTGACATTTTCTTGTTAGGATGACCCTATTAAACATTGAATGGACCCTATAAAAGGTGCCACATGAACCTAGACATAAAAACCCTATCTATAATGACCAATCAAACTAAAAAATGTATTTAGGGTTATCATAGATAACACGTGAGATGTCGAGGTTGACTCATGCCCATAAGTTCAGAGTTGTCTTTAGTGCGACTTTTGGGACTTGTGATTTGAATATATTCCTACCGGATTTTAGAGATATTAAATTGGAAAAACCTCATGGAAAAGCTTCCAAAAAATCTCATGAAAGACAACTCGCATAAATTCCATGAGATGAATCAAACATCTCTTATAAAAAAAATAAGATGATTAAAAAACAACATTTTATTGGTTACAAACTGTAATGACATATGGTCACATATAATAAATTAAGTGGTTTCATATTAATATTAAATAATATTTAATTAATATAATAAATAAAATAATATAAAATTAATTAATTATATTAATATAAATTTATACTCATAATAAGTTGATAACAGCAAGATAAAACTTCAAACCAATATAATAAATCTATAAATTGTAAAAAAAATGGGTGTTTTTCCATGAACATTAATAGAGGTCGAACTAGGACGATGGCAAGCATAAACTAAAATTATCCAAAGCCTTTGATTCACTAAATTACTTCACTGAAGTTCTACTTTTCCTCCTATAATTATATAGACTATAAATTGAGAAGCACGGGACATATTGAAACATTTACTATAAATAGAATCTTTTATGCCCAGGAAAAAATTCCGAAATAATGAGAAAAACGTATACAAAACATAATACAATTATAAGTTGTGGAAAAAATTCCGAAATAATGAGAAAAACGTATACAAAACATAATACAATTATAATACAACTTATTTAGCAATATTACTGCATATCATCAATCCATTTGTTACAAATAAAAACAATTAAATTTCTTGAAATCTTTCGGTATAAAAATATAATAGTCAATATATTTTCTACAATTACAAGTAAAAATAATAAGTATATTACATTATTTTAATATTATAACTTATTTTCTCATAACATAAGAATTCTTTCTCATTATTGTTCAAATGTTGGATTGGTTTGGTATGCCCTAAATGTAATTAATTAAATAGAAAAAAACACAATTATTAATTAAATAGAAAAAAAAAAACACAACCAGTTATTAACTTTCACAAAATTCTTGATATTTACATTTAAAAAAATAATTATGCACCATACCATAACAAAATTAAAGATTTCGTTGCCCATTAAAGCTGCTTTTAAAATCCGTAGGGAGATATTACACCAACCCGTCACACATGAAATGAGTGGTTAAATAAATTCTTTTGAAAAGAAGGGCCGGTGGGGATGATGGTCATCACGCTTCTAAGTTGCAACTTTGTCATCTGTCAAAGCCCAACCTTATCCATGACGATTAAACAAAAGTAAAGTTTCATAGACGACCCTACCACGCAGTTAAAGTCAATAATCAACCACTTTTAAATAAAAAAACTGTAGTATAACTAGCCGGAGGAATTGTCCAGAAAGTTATGGAAATTCTAGTTATATTTAGAGAAAGGATTTGTGTGTTATAGTTGTTAAACTTCAAAATTTTAGGTGTTTTAGACATTTTTGATGGTGCTGAATCCATTTCCACCACTGTCTCTACAAGATTTTTTGAAATTGTTTTGCCCGGATTCTAGTCACTTTTAGTCGTCCCAGCAATTCCTCTGCCTCGGTAGATGGCTCCACAAATCGAATCATTGGTGCATAGAGAGGGACAACATTGTTCAGATTCTATCAAGGACAACGAATTTGAACAATGTTATGATGATAAAAAGGATGGTTTTATGTGGTGGAGTAGGCAATGTTCATCTTGGAGATCACTGTTCATCATTACCTGTTGGTTCTTATGGAATTAGAGGAACGCACAAATTTTCCAAGATTCAAAGGAGCCCCTACATGGAATTCTACAGCGTATTGTGGCATGCCATGACTCCTTTCATTAGGATGACTCTTGGCCAAAAATGCCTACTATATGAAGCCGGAGGTCTATGCTCATTAATAATCCTACATGATGGTATCTCCTTTCAGGTTTTCAGTATCAGTGGATTGGGTCTCTTATCCATGGCAGGGCCGTGTGCTCCTTTTTTCATATGTGTAATAGCGTGCAATCTTTTGATGGTGTTGTTTCTTTAATGATTGTATGATTTTGTATCAATTTTGGACAAGCAGGTTTTGTATATGTTTTCTTTTTTAGATTGGATGATCCGGACTATCTGTCTCTATATTTAGCATAGGTTTCTGGGCTTTCTTTTGCCCTCAAACCAATCATGATATGTATTGAAGATCTTTATATTCTCTTAATATAAATCAATGATGGTTTTTTCTCTGAAAAACTCCACCATAAAAACCTCTGGTTTAATTAATACTAAAATTAAATGAAACATCTAAATTTCTCAGTAAACTTATTTTATAAGATTCATAAATCTAAAATGAAAAACACAAATAAATTCACTTAATTCATCTAAAATTTTATTGAAATTTGTTTCAATTTGTTTGTAATAAATTCAAAAAATGATGCTCAAAGAACATAGTAACACACTCATATAATAAACAGTTTAATTGTCATTTTTTAGCTTGAAAAAACTCTATAGTACCCAAACACATAAATTGCCTAAGATGGAAAATATCTGTTGTAATTATTTCCATTATTCTACTCATTACAAAATGTTGGGACAATTTTTTCCTCCATGGCAAAAAATACATGCCATGGGCATGAGAATAACCATTATTCATTGTTGGCATTACGTTTCAAAAGCAACACTGCTAACTACTAAACTAGGTTGTTTCATAATTTAGCGTAGAGTGTTGGAGTCTCAACGTTTACCTCAGTGGGTCTACTTAGTCAGGGACGCAAATCTAGTTCCAATCAACAAGAAAAATAAGTGAGAAACCCGAACCTGAACAGTCGAAGATCGAACTTCATGCCAAGTTGTCACAGAGTGTGGGGAAATCTCCCAACTTCCACCCTAGAGTGGGACTTGTTGAGTATATGTGCAGTCAAGAAAATAAAATTGGAACAAACCTACCCTAGGATTTTTTTGAGACATAATTTTACATTTCTTGACAATGAATGAAGGATTTCATTTCTCAATATTAATAACATTTAATTAATATTACATAGGGTACATCAATAATAAATAACTGTAGTAAGACTAAACTAAAATGGACTTACTGAAACTTAACTAGAACATTTGGATCAACGATTTTGACACCTAGCAAGTGTTGAAATTAATCTCCAACCCCCTGGCCCCCCTTCCCGCACCACCCACCCTTAATTACAGAATACCACATAAAAGTTTAATTAAGTTGCTTACTGGTCTATGTCTCAACTATGCTTAGAATTTAAAAAAAATGGTAATTTCCATTTTTTTTTCTTTTCTTCCAGATCTTGTAGCCTCTAAATTCTTTCAGCTTTTTCTTCTTGTTGTACCCTTCAAACCTTAGTTTTTTCATTTGATGGTACAAGTCTTCCATCATTGCAGGATGTCTAAGCATGTCCTAGACTTCTTCAAAAAATGGCTTGTATGTGGGTTGTTGCAACATATTATCTTTTGTAGTGCGTTTTTTATCATCAATCTGCTGCAACATAAGATAATAATACAATTTTATCTTTTCAAAACTCCAATACCTAAAAATTTAATTGATGTGTTCATCATGCATGTTGTCTTCAACATTCATTTCTGCAGCTTCTATGTAGAACTCATCTAAACATGGTGTTGCAAGCCATGCTTCAAGGAAATCTAACTATTCTTCATATTTGTTCTGTGTACCTACGTATTGGAAATCAATGTTAGAATTAAAAATATTTGCATAGCCACATTGGTTTTGTTCTTTCTGCTCTGCAATGAGAGATTTATTTTTTTAAGCTTCCTTCCTTGTCTCTGTTTTCCCTTTGTGGGCTTCTTCCATTGCCTCTGCCTCTATCTTTGTCTCTGTCTCTGTCTATTCCAAATTTTGTACTAACCTATGCTACTATAGACAGGTTGTCTTCCACTTGGTTTTCAGTTGCAAATGAGATTATCTCACCAAATAGCATCATGTCAATATGATGTTTTTGTTGCATCATTGCTACCATTCAACATTAAGTAATAAGTCTTCATCAAACTTTACATCAGCAAATTAAATTGCTGGATTCACAATAATATTTACTGCTCCAATGGCAGTTTCACTGTCAATAGCAAACTCTTTTGCTAGAATCGCCAAATTGCCATCAACAAGCTCTATTGTTGGATTCATCAAATTTGCATCCACTTGCAAGTGTGCATAGTGGGATTCATGAGAATCCATGTGTTTCTTCTCTGCTAGTTCTGCAAATTTCTCATAATCATCATCCATTTGTGGCTGAGCACAGTGGAATTCAACACTTTTTCTCTTGTTGTAGTTATGCTGCAATATATTCACTTTCATCTTCAATTTCAATACTCCCCCTTACACCAAAACTCTTTTCAAGGGTATTCCAAGCCTCCTTTGCTGTCTTGGCATGTGAAATGGGGGGGAAATGACATTCTTCTGCCTTTTCACCTCCAAATCTAAAAGGATCCCAAACATCTCTGGTTGTTGCTTTAACCTTCTCAGGCTCTTGGATTTTCCCATTTGTTGAATGTTGGCTCACTACAACTCAACAAACCAATCAAAATGCAAACATACTTGTTGCTTGTAATAAAAATGCCTTCATGATGGCTTCTCTCTTGGTCAACTTTTACAAACAAACAAGTCTACAAATTCTCTTACAAAATATTTCACACATCCCTCTTCAATAAAATATTATAATGATAAAAAATCATCTTAATAATACCCCTTTGTTTTTTTATGGGCCCTCTTAACCTTCCATGGCTCTTTTTTTAAATAAGCCCTTTCGAAAATCAAATACACCCCTTTAAAAACTCACAAACCCTCTTTCAAACAAAAAAAAACATAAATCCTTTAGTCCTTTATTTAAAATTACATAAGCCATTTTCAAAACAAAATAATATTATCCCACTTCAAATTACATGAAAATCCAACACATGCTTATGTCTTTAACATAATACCATGGCACAATGGGAGTAAAACGCTCCTTGCTTTGACTTATCATTCTATAGCGACTTCACGATGTCGTTGGGCATCGTTGCGATGCAGTTTTGTAATTTACGTAAGTTTTCGATGATCAACGCACCTTCTCCTATGGGTTGAATGCGTTAAAGGCTCCAATTTTTTTTAAATACAAATGACCGCTTGCAAGCCGCAACACATTAAAAAAAAAAAAAACCCTCCTAATATATATATATATCTAGATATTATTTTTTCAAAGCCAAGCCACCTCGGCCAACCTTCTTCACAGCGGGGACTTCTTCAAACATTAAAGACTCCTTTTACATATATATTTTCTGCTGCTTCTTTCATTTTCTGCTGCTCTCAAGGAGATTTACGTAGACTGAGCTCAAGAAGATTTATGCAGACTAAGCTCTGATACCATGACAAAAAAATGAAGATAAATCTTGGAACAAAGAATTTTCTCTTCTCAATATTAATAAATAAGATTACATAGGGGATATCAACAATAAATCACTGACTTAACACTGAACTAAACTGGACTAATTGAAATTGAATTAAGACACTTGGATGGAAAATTTTGACACTTAACAAAGAATTGGAATTAAAATCTCCAACATTTCTGAAGTCATCAAAGTTGTGTAATCCAATGAAGGTGAATTGCCATTGCACCCAACACCTCAACCCAAGAGAAATTTCCACTAGAGCATAAAAATTACTTTCGTGCATATAATTTTATGCACATACAAGGAGAATAGAGGGAGAGTGATATGTAAAATTATCATAATATCACCTTTATATAATCTTTGGAAATGACTATAATTTCGATTTATCCCCTGAAGGGATAAATTTTTAGTGCAAACCAGAATTTGAAAGTCGCCTCCAAAAAATAATCCGCCTACAAACAAATCGCTTACAAAAAAGGAAATCGCCTATAATTGGTTTCATAGATGATTCATTAATGACAAAGAAACCCACGTGATTATTGTTAAATGTGAAGCCAAATTCATGAATCACATGCAAGATTCTAGATTCTTCTACACCACCATCAGTTTCTAGATCTCCAGGATTCTAGATCTTTCTACACCGCCATTCGTTTCTAGATCATTCCAGATCTCCATCTGAATCACATACAGGATTCTAGATCCTTCTTCTACCTCTATAAATTTGTAATTTCTCTATGAATCCGCTGTGAGTTATGTATGCTCTAATCTAACAACTGGTATCAGAGCTAGAGTCGAATATCCACTGTGCAAGCCGCTTAGTGCCATCACCTTACTCTGGCAGCATTCGTTAAAACGTTGGTTGTTACCCATGGAGCTGTTGAAGGATCTGTCCAGGAAATAGCTTAGGAACACTGAAACTAAAAGGCAGTTGCTGCAAGAAAAACAAGGTCGTGGATCTATGTTGAAACGTGTTGCTGGAGTTTGAAACGTGGAGATCCATGGAGTTTGGAGTTGAAACATGGTGTTTGTAAGTTTTTTTTTACATCAAGCTTGCATGTATACATCAAGTTTTTTCTCAAACCAACATATGTATTTGTGAAATGTGAAATGGTTGAAACAATATATATGTTTTTATATTTATTATGGAACATATATAATTATATGTTGGAATTTTTAAAAGTATATTTTTAAAAGGAGCGGGAATTTTGAAAAGAGTATTTTAAAAGGAGGAATGTCATTATTACTAAATTTTAAAGAGTAATAATTAAAGTTTTATTTTTAAGTGGAGTTTTTGTGTTTTGGGGTGTGAATTTGATTGAAAATTGAGACAATAGTTACAGATATGGAGAAGTTGAGTAGGGCTAATTTTGCCCTATGGAAATCACAGATGGAGGATATACTGATTTTAAAGGATCAATATTTGTCAATTGAGGGCACAACAAAGAAACCCTCATCGATAACAAATGAAGAGTGGAATAAGCTAGATAGAAAGGCGATTGCAACAATCCACCAATATTTAGCAAATAATATTTATTTCAATGTGTCTGGAGAAAAGACGGCTGAAGGATTATGGAAGAAGCTCCATGATCTATATGAGAAGAACACGGCATCAAACAAAGTGTTCTTGATGAAGAAGCTTTATAATTTTTAGATAAAGGATGAATGACCTGTTATAGATTTTTTGTGAACCCAATGTTTCGGACTACCAAGTGAGTCCATCATCAGGGATGCATCAATAGATATTCTCCAGATCTTAATGATGTATCCAGGAGCTAGATTTAGGTTTAGCTCTAGATAATCTTAATTTCTCGAATTTTGATGCGTTGTCCATCATATCCCTTCCATGGTAGGATTTGATGTTGTTAAATAATGAATCCATACAGGTGAGGATAGTTTTTAGATAGAGAAGGAATGACCTGTTATAGAGTTTTTGTGAACCCAACGTTTCGGACTACCAAGTGAGTCCATCATCAAGGGATGCGTCAATAGATATTGTCCAGATATTAATGATGTATCCAGGAGCCAGATTTAGTTTTAACTCTGGATAATCTTAATTTCTCGAATTCTGATGCGTTGTCCATCATATCCCTTCCATGGTAGGATTTGATGTTGTTAAATAATGAATCCATACAGGTGATGATAGTTTTTAGATAGAGGAGGAATGACCTGTTATAGAGTTTTTGTGAACCCAACGTTTCGGACTACCAAGTGAGTCCATCTTCAGGTGATGCATCAATAGATATTCTCTAGATCTTAATGATGTATCCAGGAGCTAGATTTAGGTTTAGCTCTAGATAATCTTAATTTCTCGAATTCTGATGTGTTGTCCACAATATCCCTTCCATGGTAGGATTTGATGTTGTTAAATAATGAATCCATACAGGTGAGGATAGTTTTTAGATAGAGGAGGAATGACCTGTTATACAGTTTTTGTGAACCCAACGTTTCGGACTACCAAGTGACTCCATCATCAAGGGATGCGTCAATAGATATTCTCCAGATCTTAATGATGTATCTAGGAGCTAGATTTAGGTTTAGCTCTGGAAATTCTTAATTTCTCGAATTCTGATGTGTTGTCCATCATATCCCTTCCATGGTAGGATTTGATGTTGTTAAATAATGAATCCATACAGATGAGGATAGTTTTTAGATAGAGGAGGAATGACCCGTTATAGAGTTTTTGTGAACCCAACGTTTCTTACTACCAAGTGAGTCCAAGATCAGGGGATGCATAAATAGATATTCTCCAGATCTTAATGATGTATCCAGGAGCTAGATTTAGGTTTAGCTCTGGATAATCTTAATTTCTCGAATTCTGATGTGTTGTCCATCATATCCCTTCCATGGTAGGAATTGATGTTGTTAAATAATGAATCTATACAGGTGAGGATAGTTTTTAGATAGAGGAGGAATGACCTATTATAGAGTTTTTGTGAACCCAACGTTTCGGACTACCAAGTGAATCCATCATCAGGGGATGCGTCAATAGATATTCTCCAGATCTTAATGATGTACCCAGGAGCTAGATTTAGGTTTAGCTCTAGATAATCTTAATTTCTCAAATTATGATGCGCTGTCCATCATATCCCTTCCATGGTAGGATTTGATGTTGTTAAATAATGAATCCATACAGGTGAGGATAGTTTTTAGATAGAGGAGGAATGATCTGTTATAGAGTTTTTGTGAACCCAACGTTTCGGACTACCAAGTGAGTCCATCATCAAGGGATGCGTCAATAGATATTCTCCAGATCTTAATGATGTATCCAGGAGCTAGATTTAGGTTTAGCTCTAGATAATTTTAATTTCTCGAACGCTGATGCGTTGTCCATCATATCCCTTCCATGGTGGGATTTGATGTTGTTAAATAATGAATCCATAAAGCTGAGGATAGTATTTAGATAAAGGAGCAATGACCTGTTATAAAGTTTTTGTGAACCCAACATTTCGGACTACCAAGTGAGTCCATCATCAGGGGATGCGTCAATAGATATTCTCCAGATCTTAATGATGTATCCAAGAGCTAGATTTAGGTTTAGCTCTGGATAATCTTAATTTCTCGAATTCTGATGTGTTGTCCATCATATCCATTCCATGGTAGAATTTGATGTTGTTAAATAATGAATCCATACAGGTGAGGATAGTTTTTAGATAGAGGAGGAATGACCTGTTATAGAGTTTTTGTGAACCCAATGTTTTGGACTACCAAGTGAGTCCATCATCAGGGGATGCGTCAATAGATATTCTCCAGATCTTAATGATGTATACAGGAGCTAGATTTAGGTTTAGCTTTGGATAATCTTAATTTCTTGAATTCTGATGTGATGTCCATCATATCCTTTCCATGGTAGGAAATTGATGTTGTTAAATAATCAATCCATACAGGTGAGGATTGTTTTTAGATAGAGGAGGAATGACTTGTTAAAGTGTTTTTGTGAACCCAACGTTTTGGACTACCAAGTGAGTCCATCCTTAGGGGATGCATCAATAGATATCCTCTAGATCTTAATGATGTATCCAAGAGCTAGATTTAGGTTTAGCTCTAGATAATCTTAAATTCTCGAATTCTGATGTGATGTCCATCATATCCCTTCCTGTCATGCAGAAAGAGTTATTTTTGCGGACAAACCTAACCTCCCTAGGAGTCTAAGACTCTCTAGTGACAAACAAAGCAAACAAGAGCAATCCTTCTCTAAACATACATCATTCTATAAGAAACCAAGTGTTTTTCGATCTTACCTTAGGTCCAACGCTTGTTGTAACAATCCAGCCTTGCTGATCCAGATGAGCTCCTCCTTCACTTTAAGACCTGCATACACTAACAAGACAAACGATTACATAACACCTGAATATTCCATAAAACAAAGCATATTCATCATGAAGACCAAGGAGTACATGAAATAATTCATTAACAACAAATCATTGAGAAGAATGGACTTATTTGTATTAAGGAAACAAAAAAGGAACCATTACAACCTGAGCCTTGGTGTTGTGCAAGCTCCTCCCAGGGTCCCACAAGAGATTTCCTCTACTTTGACAAGCTCACCCACTCCCAATATGGCAACAAGGAAGGATAGTGATCTCTCCTCACAAGTCAACAATGGAAGTCCTAATTCCAGCAGCATTTACCCTTTTGAATGTTCAGCTTTCAACCTTCCCTCCTCTGGCCCAATGCCTGTATTTATAGTGTTCTAGAGGAAGTTATTCAGTTCCAACATCAATGGGATACTCCCTCTTTTGGATGGGGTAGCTCCTCTCTTTGATGGGATAAGTTCCTCTATCATAGGGATGCATGAACCATCTGGAGGCGCTCAATACACGTCAAACACTCTTCTAGAAGGCTCTAGAAGTGACCATAAGTAACTTTTTTAAGATGAAACTCGTGCCTTTTGACCTTTACAGGTACACACCCATCCTTTGGCTTACAGAGCGTACAAGTACGCAGGTACAGTGTGTTTGGGATGCGTACATGCAGGCAAGGTAGAGAAAACCTGCGTACCCAGAGATAAACATGTTTTTAAGTGACTTTCTCTCTTTTTGAAGTTTGACATGAAGAGCAGAGGTATAAGGCTTGAAAAGGAGGATAATATGACTATTGATGGAGCCATATTAACTACAGATAGTCATGGTGACAAATTTCAGTGTAACAGACCAGATGTGACAAAATGGCCTATAACAGATTTCCCCCTAAAGCGAAGTCATAAATGACAACTGATGATTGAAGTGCTTTACCTTGAGACAAGTCGAGATCAAGAAAAAACAATGAGATCATCATCTATTACAATACATTTCCATCATGACATCTTTGTTGAGGAAGGCCTACCCATACTCAACACATAAGCTAACATTACATGTAAAATGATCAAAAGACATGTCCTCAAATGACTGATGGTGGACCCATGACTCGATGAATGCTTGTGTCATCATAGCCATCATACATTATGATCTTGTATTACTCCTGAAAATACAGCTCAGATGGATGAAACTAGATCTGGGGTCTTCTATCTTGTTCACATGTCTAACTAGTGTATGAGTCTAACCATATGAATGAATGGGTTGAGGTCAAACATGATAGACACCATTTAGTTACCAGCCAATGATGTAGGTCATTAATGGAAATGAGAGAAACCATTGATGATGTTCTCTTAAGGTACTCTAGTACAATCCATAGGGTGTGAATAAATGAGCTAAAGTCAAACACCACACAAAATCTTTCAGTCGAAGGTCAATGATGTAAATCTGTCATCGAGAGAAAGGAAACTTGCCATTGATGTATGTAAGCACCAAGGTACCAAGAGGTGTTTCTAGGTCAACTTCCTCGATAATTAGCTGATGTCTACGGGAAGCGACGTGTCGCAGGTGGGCCATGATGTGTCGCCCATCAATGACGTGAAATGGGTATGATGATCTAAGATAGAATGATCAGAGTGATGCTGATATGAAACTGGATCAAGAAAGGAAGACATGGAATGAAGGCTTAAGAGTATTGTAGCAGATATTGACTGAATGAATTCTCTTGAACACAATGTAGAAACTAAATGGAGTTGGAAGCATTAACCCATATCCAAAAATGAAGGCTTTCAATTAGCATGATAAACCAAAAACAAGCAAATTTCCCAAACTAATAGCCACAAAGATGAGGTGGAAGAGTTTCGTGTTCAAGAGCAACTCACTGCCATTAACAAATGAAGTACCTTGTTTTCCCAATTTCTCCAACCATACTCGTCGGTACCTCTTTATTTTTCAACAAGCTTGAGGAGGATAACATATGCTTGATCTGTAAGTTCATAGTTCTATTTAATCCATCTGAGAATATTTAACGAACCCTGAGAAGAAGTAGTTCGGTCCCGTCATGAACGATGGATCCATCGCTTTTTGATGTTTTAACAATTCCAACAAAGGTATAACTCAAAATATCTTTCATGTTTAGAGAGTTTGAAAAAGAGGGGAAAAAATAAAACTTCAGATGTTACTTTTCGTAGAAGTTCCTTAGGTCCAAAAAGGTAGAAAATAATACCCAAGAGAAACTCTTATCCATGTTCAACTAAGGTATTCCTTTTTTGTAGTTAGACTATCTCAACCTGGAAAATGGTTAAACTTATATTGACTAGAATTTTTTTCATTTAGTTTAAAAAGTTCGAAAAGAAAGTGCTCAACAAACTTTTCATATTTTGGGAGTCTGAAAAGAGCTTAAAGAGAACTACACCTAGAGGAATGAGTTCCATAAAGGGTAGTAACTAGTTCCGATCATGATGGAATTGCTCAAAACATGTAAAGTTCAGGAGGTTGGCTAATAAGACCACTCATTGCAACGGTTCCTCACGAGAGGATAAAGCAACCAAGTGAAAGTGTATGATTGGAAAAACAAATGGTGACAACAGAAAGAGAAAACCAAGGCTCATGTGGCAAAAATAGGTTGATAAAAAATGGCAATCACAAGGGATAGGAAGAGAATGATAATGGTTTCATTTTTTACACAAGTTTGAAACATGAGAAAAACTATGCTTGAAATTTGTTTCATTTTTATGCAAGCTTGAAATGGAGGAAAACTATGCTTGGAAGTGGTTTTATTTTTACACAAGCTTTAAATCGAGAAAAACTATGCTTGAAATAAATTTTCATGCCCCCCACACAAGAACTCAATTCGAGGTACATGCCTCCCAAACTCCATTTCTTTCAACTCAGTAGACTATTGATTACTAATGGTTGATGGAGTGAGGTTCATTTATGAGATCAAGTGAAAGGCTCGACTGAGAATTTACGATATCTAGTCAGTGAATTAGAAAGGGGCGTGTTTCGGGTTTTAACAAGATTGACAGAATAAAAGAACTATGCTCACAACCTAATTTCATTTTTTAACAAGCTTGACACAAGAAAAATACCTCTGCTCATGACACCTTGTTTCATTTTTTAATGAGCTTGACACAAGAAAAGGAACTTTGCTCCAAGGACCTTGTTTCATTTTTTAATGAGCTTGACAAAAGAAAAGAAACCATGTTCCAAAATCAAATCATGGCCTCTAAGAGACCATGGCTTCTAATAGGTTCTCATCAAATGGAAGAAAATTTCTCTAAAAATGATACATATCAAAGGATCCAATGGAAATAACAAGCTCCAATGCCCCCAGTAAATGATTCAACATATCATCTACTAGATCTAGGTCAAAAGAAATTGAGGAGACAATAAAACGCTCATCTTCATCAATAGATATATGAACGGGATATGTTACCACATAATAACGTATGTTGGGGAAGATATAACTTGCATATAAGGACCATTTAGGGAAACTCATTGATTGGGAGTCAAATTAGGAATAATGAATGAAAGTTGGTTAATGGTCACGATTCTTCCTTCATGTGGGAAACACATCACATGAAAGAGTGAAAAGACAATATTTCCCACAACATAAATATAGTCATACCCAAGAAGTAAATTAAAATCCAAATGGCCTTGGACTACCATCAAATCAATATAAATAGTCTTTGCTCCCAAAGTAATAGGAAACATAGGAAGGATCATGAGTGGTTGGTTGGTTCCTTTGTTAAAAGCCAAAAGATTCTAGGTAATGGGCACAAGTTGCAGAGAACCTAAATCTTGCCAAGCATTTGAGGACTGAATACTAACATATTTCCCTTCATCTATGATTTTTCTAGGCATGACCACATTATAAGCATGTACTATGATCTGGAAGGGCACGTAAGGAGGAAGATGGTATCTTTCCAGTCAACTCCAATCAAAAGGAAGTGACCATGCTACTTGGAGGGGGTATCGTAGGAATGAGAGAATTTCCACATTGTGTTGTGGGAATGGGAGGATTGTCCCCTTGTAATGTGGGAACATGAGGATTTTCCCCTAGTTCATTGGAATTTGAAGAAACAAGAAGAACCTAAGCAATATGAAATTCACTATGTACAGAAAAGGCACAATCAACTAAAGATGGAATCAAGTCAACCGTCTTCTCAACTAATGGTTGGTCAGGAATACACTCATGGGATTCACATTCATAGAGAGTGGGATTGACTGGAGGTTGATTTTGATGAATCATTTCATCAACTAGTGGAGCAGTGGGAGAAATCTTGCGATAACTAGCGAGAAGACGAGGCTGATAAGCTATAAGTATTTCCAACACTTTCGAATCTTCATCGATATAAGGACAAAGGTGAATATGATGATTCCCTTCACATAACTTACATGGAAATTTGACTTTACCCTTTTTCCAATGGACCTTACTATCACTAGGTGATGGTTTATCGCCAACATGATCTCCAAAGGTTGATGAAAAAGTTTGATGTGAGCCTGTGGACCACACTTCTAATACCTTGGGAATATTAGTACAATATCGAAGAAGGTGATCACCTTTACAATCATGCAAGGGAATCTAACTTTAACCGGTTGCTTGGAAGGTTTATCCATACTAGTTGCATTCATAGCAATGGCTTCTTGGTTGTCCCCCTGCTTATTTTTATTCTTTGTAATCTTCCTTTTCTTCTTATTCTTATCCACATGGTTTCTAACCTGGAGGATTTCACCAGACTAATAGGAAGAAGAGGAATAAGACCAAACATGTGGAGAAGGAAAAGGGTCAACTTTAGTATCAACTTGTTTAGGTGTAAGAGAACTTGCTTGAGGAGCAGTTTGGACATTCAGAACGATAGTGGTTGAAAAAAACCAAACTCATAAACCAATGGTAAATATAGCAAAGGACAATGTTTCCATATAAGGAGCACCAATATTTGGAGAATAAGGAAAAGGACTAAGATTCCCATCAGAAGGGTTTTATTGATTGGTAAACTCAAGAACTGTTGCCATTAGTCTCAACCTAAGATCAACTAAGGATTTTTTTCATGAAGAGGATGTTATTCCACGGTCAATTAATTGATTTTAGAAATTAACAACACAAAATAAAACAAAATGGTAAACTAGGCAAAAGGGTTTATTAAGCAATCGTGAACTGCAATATACACCTTGTAAAACCAAGGACTTAACGTATGTACAGAAAATCTTCCCAAATGTTGTGTTTAGTGTATCACGGTGTACAAGGTGGTCAATTCGATTACCTATGGATGGATAGCAACCTAAGGTGGACTTCCAAAATATACTCGACAATACGTGGAAGTGCAGTTTGTAGTAGTGTTGTCTAATGCATAACCGTTCAATGAGAGCGTTCCCATATACTTATCATGCATGAAGTGCCATATGATATAATCAAAGGTATGTAGGGAATGGTCTGATACACTTATACATGGAACAGGATATCATCCTCGGATTGTAACATTGACAAAAATGATAGGTCCTACGTTTAAAGACACTGGAACACGTCTCTAGACTAGACCTCTATGCGTGTCATGAAGTTTCAAATGCTCCTTAGGTTAATTGAGGTGAATTTTAGAAGTTTATCTTGAATTATGTTTCAGTTTCAAGGCTCAAAACATGATGCCACCTAGACGTGTGTATGATGCAACTAATATGACAAAAAGAACTCTTTTCATTTTCCTTTTAACAATGAAAGGCCTAACTAAGTAGGGGAAGAAGAAATCAATCAACAATGCAACAAAAAAGTGATGCAACAACCAATATCCTCACTATTCCAATCAAAATGAAACATCTATATGCAATTGAAAGATATTTTTATTTTCTTTTCTTTTAATGCTTCAAATGAAAATAAACATATGAATGCAACTTGATCATTGATGAAAAGAAACCCCACAAACTTTAACTGTAATGTAAAAGTGACTTTTCATATTCAAGAATCAACTATGCATACAACCTGAACTTGACAAGAAGAAAGAAGGAACGAAACAAAATGTTATTGAAAAGTTGATGTCGCTCATAGGTTATTAACACTCATACACAATTTAGCCTTCCCCTCTGATTGAGGTGGAAATTATTTTACAAAAATGAAAGCAAAAACACATAATTTCACACTAGGGAATTCCAATTTCACACCCTAGATACAATGCATGATGCATAAGATTTTTGTTTTCGATTTCACTTAATTTTCATATGAAAACTAACATATTCACTTAATCATTAATTCAAACAAGCTTTTTAGAATGATGACCAGAACACTAATTCATCTAAGCACTCAATGATCAAACAAAACTAGTTTGCAAATGGCCTAGTGATAATAACAAAGGAAAATATTTAAAAAATTATTACCAAAGGTACTAAGATGAAAGAAAACCAAATGGAGGCTTTAGAGGGGCCACAAGGCACTCCAAGACACAAGGAAGAGTAGCCGCAACAAGGTTGATTAGAGAGAAAATCAAGGAAAAAGAAAACTTTTGCATGAACATGGGACAACACAGGTGTAAAGGAGGCACCAATGCTATGAAACACAGGCACCGAGAAGGCTCAACTTGGGTGCAACACTTTTCCAGAATACCAAAGCATGCGTTGGTCTAGGGATGCAATGCTCTAACACAAGGATTGCAGTTGAGACTCAATGAAAAGTCTTCCTAGGTATGTTTTTGATTGAACAAGACAATAAAGGTATGGAGAAGAGGTAAGACAAACACAGTGGAAAAAGAAACTACCAAGGGAGTACAACGTCCCCTAGTATGGTAACCAATTTGCTATGCAGAATCTACAACTGTGGATAAGTATTTCCCTAAAAAAGGTGGACTGGCCTAGAATAAAATAAAGATAAAGGGACTAGTGTTTTCCTTAAAGTAGATCGATAATGAGATGAAGCCTACCTAGAATCCATCGTATGTTTCGCTCCTCCCTTGGCATGAATGCTCCAATCTTAGCTTTGATCGATATTATTAGAAATTTCATAGGGAGATAACACAAGCCAACGATTCATGGAATATATGTAGCCTTATCTAATCACTTTATTCAATAGATCAAAATGGTATTGAAATATATGAAACCATAACATCATATATATAAAAATAAATAACTCTTTGCATTAATAGAAATGGAGAGAGTTACAACCAAAAATAGTTGTTGGTCGTGTAAGAGAGCTACTCCAAGTTGACTTGTCATTTCTTTGTCACAAAGTGCACCTCTAATCACTCTAATGAATGGAAATATATCTCTTACATCAACAACATAAGGGTAGAATCACTTTCCAAAATCCAATCCCTTGCCTATGCATGGTAGTAAATATATAGGTGAAGGAGGTAGTTCATGAACTATTATCCTTTTACCAATCTAGGCTTGAGATCCACTCTTAATGGGAGGATGAGCTCAAGGGATAAGGGATGAAAAGTCCAAGGTAAGATAGGATAGGATTCAAGACTTTTATTTGAGGTGAATGGTTACAACAGATCCTGGAAGCTTCTGGAGGAGGAGACTTCAGGATTCTCTCTCGTTTTCCAAATTTCTAGAATCAACACACCCCCAACACTAAACAACCTGCTGGTGATCAACCCAAGTGCAGAGTAGGGAAACCTAGTAGTCAATGTTGTCTAGTAGGAAGACAAGGAGCATTGTTCCTTAAAATTATTGAAACAAGGCGCTTTCAGGCATAAACTTAGGGATTAGAGTGATTCATGCTTAGGGCTTTGTGCAAGGATGATAAAAAGGAGGTCAAAGGATGTTGATTGATCGAGTTGAAGGCCTAATGACTAGATGTGACAAATTGGTCTATAACAAGTCCCATAACCATTTAAAACTCAAAACATTAATATATGTTAGAAAATACCATACTAACAAATTTACACAAAAAATCCAACGCATAAAAGCAAAAACCAAAATGATAACTAATAAGTAACAAGAAGTTCATCAAACTATAAAACCATATATACTAATTTATATAATTTTTTAAATACCACATTTCTCTTAATATTATAATCTTTTAGATATAATAATATTGTAAATATCACATTTCTCTCACTGTTACAATCTTCTAAATATTATAATATTGTAAATATTTAATCTATATGAAAATTAAATTTAAAATCTATTAAAGATGTTAAAACTTAATTTAACATATTAATATTAATATAAAATCTTTTTAATAGATCTCTTACTTTCCCTTTTTAGTCTTGTCCCACTTGAATCACTGACTCCCTTACTCCTTTCTCTTTTATCTATCAATAACATAAAAAACCATTTCTCACCCCTAGTGCATTTCTTCAACAACAACAAACTTTCTTGAAATTCAATGATATAGTTCATTTTTATGCCTTTAATTTCCTCATTATTTAGAAGAGGGTTAAGTAACTACAATGTTTAAAATTGATAATCCAACTTCAATGTTGTCATGTTCCTAAATAATTGTAGGACAACTTTGTTAATAAGTATTTGGTATATTGAGTTGCAAACCAAAATAACTTCGTGAGATCTCTTCTGTTTCACATGAATTTAAATATTAGATTATTATATTTATTTTTATATTTTTATTTAAAATATTATATAATTTATTAATTTATTAAATATAATTTGAATATAAACTAATATTATTAAAAGTAATATAATAATTTTGGAAAATAAAATTTACTACTTTAAATATTAATATAAGGAAATTATAAAATTATTTTATTTATATTATATAACTTAAATACGGGATATTAAATAATACGTCAATAACTTTAATTTTAAACCTAATATAATAGTTTAATAGTTTAAACTTATTATAATAATTCAATAGGTAAATGCATTGTAATACCTTAGTTTTATAACTTGAATGTAATAGTTTAACAACAAGATACAATAATTTACTAATATTTTAGTTTAATAATATTTTAGTTTAATATTAAACGCAATAGTGTAAATACAATATAATATTAAATAATACGTCAATAACTTTAATTTTAAACCTAATATAATAGTTTAATAGTTTAAACTTATTATAATAATTCAATAGGTAAATGCATTGTAATACCTTAGTTTTATAACTTGAATGTAATAGTTTAACAACAAGATACAATAATTTACTAATATTTTAGTTTAATATTAAACGCAATAGTGTAAATACAATATAATAGTTTACATTTAAAAAAATACCAAACAATATGTCTAAAATAGTCCGGTAAACCAATGCAATAATTTAAATAAAAAGTAATAGTTTAATAGTGTGATTAAATTTAGTATATAACTAATTAGTTTGAGAAATAAGTTAATATCAAATTAATAAAATTAATATTATAAAATATAATAATAATTTATGAGAATTTGGATGGATGATGAATCAATATTTTATTAAGGCATTCTATATTGAAAACTCTCATTAGCTCAAATATCTTATGAATATTTATCCCTAAAACTCATTAGCTCAAATATCTTATGAATATTTATCCATTAAATTTTTATTGCATAATATAATAATACATAATTGATAATAGAATAATTTAATACTTTACCATGAATATAGAATTTAATAATTCAAATTTACAACTAAATAATTGTTATAGTTACTTTTATCCTAATAAATATTTTAATGATTAAGTTTGCAATATTATATATAATAATAATAATTTACTTTCAATATAATAATATAATATAATTAATATCAAATGTAATTATTAATAAAGTCACTAAGAGGAATTGTTATAACATGTTAAATGAAGATGTGGATTTATTCAATTGGAACAATTTTTTTTACCAAACTATTCAAGCTAAAACTTTTCAATATTTAATAAATTAATTTTATAATACGATAATTTAATAGTCTATTTTAAATGTAAAACAATATTTAATTGTAACGAGAGCTACTCTATAATTCATTATGGGAGCTATATTGTAGTGGTGTACAAATATTTATAAACATTTATATGTTGTCTTAATTAAAAAAATTAATAGGTCTAGCGACCTTCTACAACCCCAATATGAGAGCAATGTTGAAATGGTGTAAATGTTTGTAAACATTTACATGTAGCCTCAATAAAAAATAATAAAGTGTTAAAAGTAATCAAAGTAATAAAATGTTAAAAGTAATAAAAATAATAAAGTTCTAATTTTATAAAAATAGTTTGGGAGGCTGCTCTGCAACTTTTGGGCTAGCGTTTCTAGCCTCCTTGCTACGGTGCCGCACACTGCAAATTTTTGTGCCAACGATCCTGACCCAGTCCTCATTCGGGCCATTACACCTGTTGATCCCTCTCAATGGCAGCGTCTCAAGAGGAGGCTCTCAATGCCTCCCCCAATGTCAATGTTGATATGACCCAAAAGACGTCAGCCGACACAAACCAACTTACTCAAGGCAATGCACAAGGCTCTGCAACAGGCCAAAAACCGCATGATAACAATACGCAGAAGATTCCACTAGGCGATAAGCCGGACAGTCAAGAGGAAAAAATGACAGAAGCACAAGGTACCACAGAGGTACCCAAAGCCACCTCTACTACCTACAGACCAATAGCAACGGAACATCCCAAAATCGAGCTACCGAGCCACAGGATCAATGCCCAGATCCAGTACATGGGAGACCACGTGCTGATTGGCAAATTCGTCGGGATCTGGCCAACTGAAAAGACCCTACATTGATGGATTAGGGCCAAATGGAAGCCAAAAGGGTAGGTAACACTGCAACTCGAACCCAAAGGATTCTTCACTACCATTTTTAACTACCTCGAAGAGAAGAATCGAGTCATGGATGAGGGCCCCTACTTTTTCAACTCCTCAGGTCTCTATCTTCGGGACTGGATCAAAAGATTCAACCCGCAATAAAGAGAACTTTCGCTAGGCGCCTGTCTAGATTCGACTCTACTCTTTGCTGCTGGAATATTGGGATGAAGAATCCCTAAAGGATATTGGAAATGGTCTTACTGAATTCATTAAAATTGCAGAGGAAACAAAGCTCAGGCGGTATACCTCCTATGCTCGGATCTGCGTCTTCATGCACCTCGCACAAGCTCTCCCCAACTCAGTAAGTCTCTATCATGATGATTATGAATGGGTGCAAACCATAGATTATGAACATGTGCCTTTTAGATGTAGGAAATGCCATACCCATGGCCATTCATTCTGTGATTGTCCTCTGAATGCGCCTCCTTGTAAGCCCTCAGATCCTGCCTCTACCCCTGATGGTGAAGGCTTCACTAAAGCCCAGAATCGGTGCCACCACAACAAGAAATCCCCTCCTTTGAACCCCAAACCCCCCTCTTAAGCCCCGATTCCACCCTCTACCACCAATAGTTTTGAGATCTTAGCCACCCCTATTTCTGATACCCCCCTCTCAGAAGCCACCCCCAAGCCCCCGCTTAACTCGACGCCTGAATCTAGCTCTGGCCATCTTCGCAACATGGAGGTTGACACTGCTGGGGCTAATGAGAGTCAGATCACTCCCATGGAAGATGAAAATGAAATGGTCGATATAGGAGATTTAGACATCTTCACTCTAGAGCAAGCATGCAAAAAAAAGGATTTTCACCAGATCTCGGAGAAGCAGATCGAGAACCTAACTGTGGCTCTTGCCCACGTGCAGCAGCATCAAAAATCCCTAGGCATCCAACAGGGAAGCCCATGGGATGGGAAGAAAATCTTTAAAGATTCAAAGAAGAGAGGCAGGAAATCTAATCTACAGAGGACTATCCTCCTGGGGGGGATGCTTGTAGAATCTGGTAGGTATCCCAAACTTACCAAGTTTTTCCCGCTCCGTGAAGGAAGTTCTCTATGAAACTCATCTCGTGGAATATAAGGGGTGTAAACGGCCCCTCAAAAGTTCGTATGATCAAAAATCTAATACAGATGGAAAGACCTCGAGTATTTTTCCTGCAAGAAACTAAATGCACAAGTCAAACCCTTGGCCCCATTCTTTCAAAAGCCTAGCCAGGGTGTCACTCCATTGCAGTAGATGCCTCTAGAGCCTCAGGCGGTCTAGCCATTGCTTGGGATCCGAAAGATGTTTCAATAAATGATGCCCACACTGCTCATAATCTAATTTAGGCCTCTTTCCACATCCATGGGACCAATCTGCATGGCCATCTATCTAATGCATATTTCCCTCATGAGGCTGCAAGGAAAATCACTCTGTTAAACACGGTAGAACAGCTCAATTCTCCCATAGCTCACCCCCTCTAGATCCTGGGGGCGATTTTAACATGATAACCAGCCTGGACGAAAAAAAAGGTGGCAGAGCAAAACTAGAGGCAGACATCACCCATTTCAAAGACTTCATCCAACGGAACTGGTTGATCGATCTTCCCTTCACCAATGTAAATCACACCTGGAACAACAAGAGAGTGGGCACACAACAGATAGCATCCAAACTGGATAGATTTCTCTTTTCTGGCAATGTTATACATATTGGACGTGATTTCCAAGCCACAATCTTGCCTTTTTCAGGGTCGGACCACTGGCCTATTTCTCTGCAATGGTCCAGACCAGAGGACCGCATCAAAAGACCCTTCCGATTTGAGGCATTCTGGCTCTCCCACCCAAGATTCAAGGAAATGGTTGACTCTGCTTGGTAGTCTTTCATTCCTGCTCCAAGTTCCAAGATGTTCCAGTTTCAGCAACACTTCAAAGATCTTAAAGCCCTCATTAAAGACTGGAACCATTCTACCTTTGGCAACATTTTCCAACAGCAAAAGCTCCTACAACAAGAAATCGCAGAGCTACAGCTTCGCATCATCCAAGAAGGCCGCAATGAAGCATCTGACCTGAAAGAGCAAAGTCTCCTCAAACAGTTGGAGGAAAGAAGGCAGTAAGAAGAGATTCTCTAGAAACAAAAATCTCGGATCAAATGGTTAAAGGAAGCGGAATGGAATACTAAATTTTTCCACCGTTCTACCATTCAACATAGGATGTGTAACAATATTAACTTTCTCCTTAGCCCAACCGGAGAAAGACTGGAGCAACATCAGGCCATAGAAGCTGAATTAGTCTCTCATCTCAAATCGGTGGTGCAGGAAGACCAGTTTGATAGGCGACCAACAACTAACAAAATCCTGCAACACATACCAAAGCTAATCATGGAGGAGCACAATCAACTTCTTCTTCGCCCTGTCACTCTTTTGGAAGTTGAACAGGCTATCCTCCAAAACAAGGAAGGTAAAGCTCCAGGACCTGACGGCTTCACTTCCAACTTCTTCCATCATTTTTGGGATTTGATCAAAGATGAGATCTAGCAGTTAGTGGAGGAGTCCAGATCCATGCATTGGCTTCTCCCATCTATTAATGCAACTTTCATAACCCTGATCCCCAAGGAGGACCAAACAACCACAGCTGACAAATTTCACCCCATTTCCCTCTGCAATATCATCTACAAGATCATCTCCAAAGTAATTTCCAACAGATTAAAGCCGTTGCTTCCTCTGCTCATCTCTCCTGAGCAAACTAGTTATGTAGAGGGGCAACAAATCCTTGATGGCATCATTCTCACTCATGAGGTTATTCATTCACTGAAGCAGACCAAAAAGCTAGGTATGCTCCTTAAGATTGATTTATCAAAAGCTTTTGATAAACTTAATTGGAATTTCATTCAACAGATGTTAGCAGATTTTGGTTTCAGCCCTCCTTGGATAAGATGGGTCATGAGCCTGATCTCCTCTTCCCTTTTCTCTGTCTTGGTCAATGGTATCCCTTCTCCCCCTCTCGTGGCATTCGCTAAGGCGATCCCCTGTCCCCCTTTCTCTTTGTGCTCATGGTGGAGGGGCTAGGTCGTACCATCAATCATGCCCTTAATTCGCATCAGCTCTGTGGCATCTCCGTTCATGAGACCCCAGCTCACACCCATCAGCAATTCATGGATGAAACTATGCTATTTGGTCATCCTTCCGTCCAAGAAGCCTCCGCCTTTAAGAGCTTGCTTGATTTGTTTGCCGAAGCTTCAGGAATGTCTGTCAATGCCTCCAAGTCGTAAATCTTCTTCTTTAACATTGCTCTTCTCATTCAACAACACATTGCTAGAATCCTTGGATTCTCCATTGCCAAGCTACCCGCCAAGTACCTTGGAGCCCCCTTGATTGTCTCAGATCTCAAGCACTCTTCTTGGAGAAATCTCTTAGATAACCTCAATGCTAAATTATCCTCCTGGTCTTTTCGCCCCCTCAACCTTCCTAGTAGACTTATTCTGGTCAATTTTGTCCTTCAATCCACGCCCCTCTATCTCTTCTCGATCCTTGCGGCCCCAAAATGGGTCCTCAAGCGGATCAGATCTCTTCAGCGCAACTTCCTATTGGGAGCATCCGGACAGAACAGAAATGGGCCTTAGTCAAGTGGAATACGATTTGCAAGCCAAAGTTAGTGGGGGGTCTGGGCCTCCGTGACCCTTAGCACAACAATGCTATCATGGGGGCTAAGATCTAGTGGTAATGGCTATCCTCCCCCTCCTCTCCATGGGCGAGAATCTGGAATGCTAAATATGCCAACCATATACCCCATTTAGAGCTCATTTGATTGTCTATTGTGGAAGCAGGCTCATTGATCTGGAACGCTGCTAAACAACACCATCTCCTTATTCAGGAACATAGTTTCTAGGAGGTCTGCAATGGTCACACAGCTCGGTTCTAGACAGACTCGTGGCAATAGCAACCCAAGTTCCTCTCAACCATCAAACTGCCCCTCCAGCTTGATTTGCTCACTCCTCTGGAAGCCACGATTCACCAATTCTGGGAGGAAAACCACGCTCAGGGGTATAGGCACTGGAAAATGGCTGCAAGCTATTTGAACAGCCAGCAAGTTCATGCTCATCCAGCGCTGGAAGCAGAATTAATCAGCAAGAAAATTAGATACACAGACAAGCAGGATGTCCTTTGCTGGGGACACTCTCCCAAAGGCAAGTTCATGACTCAGGAAGCATATGCCCTGATGACCCAGACTCTCGACCCCCTTGACCTCATCTGGAGAGAGTTGTGGTCATCGAAGCTTTGGCCTAAGGTTTCCTCGTTCTTGTGGCTGCTTTGTCACAAGAAAATCCTCACATGGGACAATTTAATGAAGAGAGACTTCACTGGGCCTTCCAGATGCCCCAACTGTAATAATCAAGAGGAGACCATTCAACATCTTATGTTGACTTGCCCTCTGGCTACCTTCCTTTGGGAAAGTGTCAGCTCTAAGTGCAGAAGGGACGGCCGACAGTCCAAGGACTTAAATACTATCATTCGTAACTGGCCAGCTACACCCTACTGATGTAATCTGCTCAACTCTCTCTGGAGGCACACTCCAGGTCTCACCTTATGGCATATCTGGAAGGAGAGGAATAGACGGATCTTCAAGAACCATCCCACCCCTTTGGAAATCCTCTGGTTCAATTACTGTAGTAATCTCTAGGAAACCTTAGCACTGCAAAAATGGCAGCAAGAAGACTTCCCCACTCTGCCCCTGGAGCAAAAATTTTGGAACAATTGGCAGCTCAAGCTCAATCCAAGTCCTGAGTCAATTGGTCGACAAGTTCCGAAGGAAAATTCTAGTGATAAATGGGTCCCCCCCCAGATGGTGTCATAAATCTTAACTTTGACGGAGCCTCCAAAGGCAATCCTGGGGAGGCGAGTTTTGGGGGAATTTTTCGCAGCCATAAAGGGGACCCTATGCTCGTTTACTATGGCTCTATGCGATGGGATACCAATAACTCTGCAGAACTAGAAGGTCTATGGCAAGGTATGCAACTAGCCTAGCTTTATAATTTTTTCCCCATCGAGATTGAGGGCGACTCCCAAATCCTCATCAACATGATCAGTAAGATCCTCTCAGGCTCCCCTCCCTCAAGTAGTGGACAGTTGGAGACTCATGGCAAGTTTGGAACTCATAGCTCACTGGTTGCACAGAGCTATCTACCTCAAGCACACTAGAAGATCTGGCAACAAAGTGGCAGATTTGCTGGCTAACAAAGGGGTAAGGAACGCCCAGACCCTCTCTATAGGGCCCCTCTTCAGTCTCAATGATAGCAAACTCCCTCAGGAATGCACTCAGCTGGTGCATCAGGACAACTTCACACCGGATGTGGGTTGGCAATGACGTTATGAGGATTATGATCGGGTAGGCGGGTGCATGGCAAGCCCAGTGGTTTGCCTACGGAAGGCATTTACTCACATCCAGAACAACAAATTTGATGGGTCGTCACCCTCCGCGGCATTTATGCTGGTGGGGAGGCCGAGAAACCAAGAGCTTCAATACAAAGCCTTTGGTCCCTTCGTCCCTGTCGTCAGTTGAGAATTCATATGCTTTGATTTGGAACTATGGTGCTTTGTCGGTCTCCATGTTGAGGCAACTCTTGCCTGTAGGTTTTCGCTATTCGCCGGAAGATGAGGTGCACAGCCTTCGCACCACTGTTGGAAGGCATAGCCTGTTGGCCTCTTGCATTAGTTTTATCCCTGGTTACCATTACTCACACAGCCCGTTCTGTGCTCGGCACCTCCCTACTCTGTTCGGCTTTTGCCCCCACCTTCCTTTGCTAGGACCCTCTGTCAATTCCGCCTTCTCTCACAATTTTTGTGTTGCAATGCCAAGGCTGAGGCATCATCTAAGATGCCACAGGGGAGGCTCCAGGTGTCGTCGCTCCCCTTCCCCTTCCTCTCACTTGTCCTCCTCTCGCAGTCCCAATGAAAGTGTTCCCCGTCGTCTTCGTGGCAATGGTCAAGCTCGTCGCCTTCCTCCCTCCCCGCGAAATGATACCTTCGCCTCTCACCATTCCTTTGAACCTCAGCCTGCTTTCGCGGCCTCCATTCAGAATCCTTCCATTGCTATCTTCCATTACCATTGCAACTCCTCCCGCCCCTTGGTCATTGTGACAGTTATTGTTTCTTTTAAAGAGATACCCGAAGTGATTCCTGCTCCCCTGTCTTTTGCGCCCCCTATTAGCTCGCAGGCCTCTCCTTCTGTACCGCCTATTTCTCTGCTTGTAGACAAAGGTCCCTCTCGCTTGGCAGGTGAAAGCAGCTTTGGCCCACTCCAGGCCACCTGGATGCCTGCAGGCGAGCGTGAAGCAGTGGATGCCACTCCTCAAAGGGTTCCAGATCTAGATCCTAATGACAAGGAAGGATGGTGGTGCAGAATTGAAGAGGAGTCGCCCTCGTGTGACTATGGACTCTAGCGCTACTGCTTTTTTTCTCGCCATCATGTCTAGTCTTTTGAGCATTTTGCCGGTGTTTTCGCCTACGTATCTTAGCTTGTCTAAACTAATCTTTGTAGTTAAATTCATCCTAAATCTGTGTACGAGTCGGTTTCCCCTGGTGGGCGGCTCAAAGTTTTGGCTCACTGTTGTTAAGTCAAGGCTAGTTTCCTCTTGCGAGGCAGCTCTCAAACGCTTCTCGGGCCGGTTCCCCCTTGCAGGCGGCTCAATTTTTGATATCTTGCTGACTGTATGGCAACACTCTGATGCCTAGAACTCTTTGTACCATATGTTTCATTAATAGATTTAAGTTTACTTAGAAAAAAAAAATTTCTATTTGTGATATAGTAATTTTGTTCTCATTATTAAAATTATGAACAAATTTTTAGATAAAATAAAATCGTAATAAACATATCACATCAAAATATACAACATATAAATAGTAGCATCTATATTACTATATAAATTAAAAAAAATTGATTTTCTCACTATCTTTAAATTTAATTAATAAGCACATAAAAACTTAATACTTACAATATAACAAGACTTTTAACCACGGATATGGATATTCATTCCCACTTTACCATGTATATTACTTACTTGTATATAGGCTTTGTTACAACACTATGGGCCAATACCATGGCTTATCAATACTACATGTCCAAAAATTGTACGTCATTTCACATACAAAACATTTTAATTTAATTTAATTTTATAAAATATATTTAATTAATCTAAACAAAATGTTATAATTACTTTAGAGATATATCTAAACCCTTTACCCTAACTAGTATTAAAAATATTCCATGAATATTCCATAGGAGATTAAATCAAGGTTTTAATAAAATTAAAATTGACACTGATTTAAATATATTATAAATAATATTATTAACAAGTAGCATAAATCTATTCTTTAATTAAGAAACTACTAAGTAATAATAGAAATCAATTTACTAATTGTAAAATTTTCCTCATATAAATTTAATCCTCTCTATACTTGGTAAATCGAAAACTAATCTATACTTGGTAAATCGAAAACCAATCCAAATTAATATTAAAAATTAATATTAATAGATTAATACAAAACTTAATAAAACTTTGTTATACCCTCTCAATAATTTAACAAAAAAATAGTTTAATAATTTAAACATAACTATATTTTACTACCTTGATGTCACTATTTTAAAGGAAATATATAATATACTTTCAACGCAAAACACTAATCTAATAGTTAAGGAAATATATAATATGGTAAGTGGGTGAATCCTGAAAACTTTCACTCTTAAGTTGTGGCTGAGAGGCACTCAGGGGCGTCTAAGCCATCAAAGTCACCCGAGGATCACACCGGGCCTGAGCCGCACCAGCGAAAACCATGCTAGATTTTTGGTATCAGCGAGACTAGAACCGGTGACCTTTGCTTACTGAGTTCTTTAACAGCGAACTCCCTCACCAACTGTTCTAAATCTCTTTGATAAAGAAATATATAATACATTACTTTCAACACAAAACACTAATTTAATAGTTAATTTGAATGCAAATACATTCATATTTTTCATTTTAATTTAATATAAAGTTTAGATTTAAATTAATACAAACTTTAGGAAATTTATATTATAAAATTTATTGAAACATAATTTTAGAATGTAATTATTTATTAAAATAATATAATTAATAACGTAATAAATTTATAGTTTAATAATTTTTTAAGTTGAGAGTTTTATTTATAAGGGAATATTACGTCGTTGTTTACTATTTAAAAAAAAATCGAGTTTTATTTTTACTAGATTTTTTTAAGTGAGAAGTTAGTTTTTAAAAATGATTTCACCAGGTTGAAAGGGTTTTGCAATTTAAAATAGGTGGGGAAAGCAAAACCAAAATACAAGCAAGATAAGATATAATAGATAGTCACTAGGATTCTAATGAAATTACTGGAGTAGGATTTTTTGGTCTTATACCAAAGGAAGTTGAATGTTGAATTCATAATTTATATGCTTTTCTATATGGGTTAATTGTCCATCATGATGTTCTATAATTTCTTACATGCGTTGTTGGTTCCCTTAATATGAGATAAGTTGTCCTGCTTATGCCATTAGTTTCCTTGAAGGTCATTCATGAAAGAGATAATTGCGTTGTGGTCATCATGCCTTTCCTTCAGAAGTTTCCCCCAGTAGTGTTTTGAGATGCTTCTACATGGTGAGTGAATGGAGCTATTAACATATGTGGCCCCTAGTACTCCTAGGGTCTAGGAGCCAACAAAGTATTTCACAGATAAGCTCGAAATAAAAAAATAATTGTCATTCTCTTCAAGCAGATCCCTCAAAGCAGTGAAATTTATTGTCGCCACTTGGGTCTAAGCCTCAGGGAGGGGTCGGCTTGTCTTCCTTTACTCTCCAACACCCCTAGGGGCTCGACCATATTACATGGAATAGTAAGGCCAATTATGAACTAGGCGAAACAAAACTTAAGGAATTCACAAGAAATCCCTACGAGAAGGGCCTCCCACATCACCAAAGAAGAGCCATGCCTCAAGAAATACTTAAAACCATTTGTGCTTGCGGGTTGTGACTTTCCACTATCCTAGGGAATTAGAGAATGATAAAAGCCCTATTTCCATAAGTAAGGCCAACGTAGGACAAACAACATCACTCCAACTAGGATGATGTAAATCCACTGCAGAATATATAAAATAAAAGCAAAGCCAAAGGCCTACAACATATTTTCTTGGACAAACACACAGTCTTGAGCTAATATAGAGCACACAAATCCAAATGAAATAAAACGGGAAGACCATAAAATAAAATACCCAATATAGAGGGAGAGAGGAATCAAACCCAAAGCCAACAAATCACTGCATCAAAAAACAAGAACCAGTGTAGCTAGGGACTCCGAGATACCTCATAAATCGACTGAGTGGAGCTGGAAAATTAATTGTAGACCTACAACAAAGTGTTGAACTTTCTTCCATGCCCCATCCGCATTTAACAACATCCAAGAGTTTAAAATTTTTCAAGCACCAAGATCCCAAGCTTCATTGTCGTACTTGTTCCATCCATGGAGTCAAATAAAAGACAACCATTGAAATAGAAAATTTTCTTCATAGAAATTGAGGGCTTGGTTTACAGGGCCACTATGAAACCTACCTTGCCATCCTTGGAAACACTAGACCACCTGCATCGAAAAACATTTGTGAGAAAGAATCGTGAAACTTCAAACAATACACACCATGGATTAAAACTTTGGTTTGCATGTATTGTGCATCGCCATCCTCTATTTATGAGCCTTAAGAGTCGGTGGGGTGGCTAGTGCCCTCTCCGCATCTCCTCCTGGACCTCAATATTATCGTATTCATCTACCCATCAAAGTAATTATAGTTTCATATTTTAAATGGAATATGAAAATGTAATAATTTAGACTATTTTAAACTATATAGCAGTATAAATACACAACCAAATCTCATTCTATGTAAAAAAAAATCATTGATTCAAATCCCCTAAATATTTACCATCCATATATTATAAAATTTACTTTAAATAAAATTTATATTTTAATAATTCAATTTTACAATTAAATAATTGTTAATTAGTTTAATTTTTAACCTAATACATATTTTAATTATTACTTTTGCGACATAATAATAATAATTTATTTTGAAAATAATATCATTTATACTCGATACAACTATTCAGAAGATCATTGAGATATGTTCCAGAAGACTTGAATTTAGGTAACGGAGGAACCAAATTATTTAGCCAACCATTCAAAATAAAATTCTTTAACATTTAGTAACTTAATTTTATAATATAAGAGTTTAATAATTTACTTTATATTAAAACTAGTTTTTAATAATTTAAATTAATGCAAAACTTAGTTGTGGCACTCTCAACAATTAATGATATATTATAACTTAAAACCAAAGATCCATGATTTATAACAATTTAGTAACTTAATTTATAAATATCAGAAGTTAATAATTTACTTTAATGTAAAACTAGCTTTTAATAATTTAAATTAATGCAAAACTAGTGTTGCACTTTCAACCATTAATGATATATTAATAGTTTAAACACAGATCCATAGTTTATTAGTTTGATGCCACTAATTTTAATTAAATAAAAGTAATTTATTTTTGAACACCATATTATAATTTAATATTCGTGTTGAATGCAAATACATTCCCAGCTTTTTTTTAATTTATATATAATTTAATAATTTAAATTAATATAATTTTTTAATTTAATATTATATTTTTTATTGAAGAAAAATTTGGAATGTAATTGTTTATTAAAATTAATATAATTAAAAATGTAATTATTTAATAAATTATAATTTAATATTTTTAATTAAATAATATGAAAATTTAAGTTTCAGGTTGCAATTTAATTATGGATCAAAGTAGCATTAGCCCTAAAATAATTAAGAGAACCCAGGTTCATTGCGGGGAAACAAGTCATAACTCCTTAAAAGTTTACTAATAGCCCCATGTTAACTACCCTGTGACACCGAAACTATTAGGTTCTACTAAATATTTAAAAAACCCAAAATTTAATAATTTAAATTATTTTGAAATATATAATAGTATAAATACAAAATAATATGTCACAATTTTAAATTTTTAAGCATTTATATTTTGTTAATTTTTATATTTTGCTAATTTTTGCATTTTGCTTTGCTGTCAATGAACTTTTTCATATGATCATGCATCTAATAATTTAGTATTAGAATTGGTTATATTTGAAACTTCAATTTTTTTTGCCCAGCTCATGTGATAAAATTTAGAATTATTTGCGAACAATGCAAGGATGTTTTGGAAAACCCTTATTTCTGGTCATGAGGCAATCAAATTTCCATAAAGTTGTTTGGATTTGCGTTACTTTATTATGTAATAAAAAACAACTATTTTGTTTGAAAATGCATTAATAAAACTGGCCGCATGTCCTGTTTTGAAATAAATATCTTTATATATGAACATAAAATTTCTCTATTAGATGTAGCTGGATAGAAACAAAAATAAAAGTATAGTCATATAATTCAAAAACACACAATTGTCTATTGTCTAGGTAATTCAATAAGGAAAACTTTTTGATTGTTTGAGAATTTTATTGATAGATAAATTGAGCACTTTATCTCTTGCAAATACAATTGTTTCAGCCTAAAAGTAACACAAATCATTTTTGTTTTTTTAAAGCTTGTGAAAGATTGCTGATCTTTGTTGCCCTATACCAAATTGTATATAGGTTTTTCTTGTCACACTCTTCCTCTCACAATCTCCACACACAAAATCGTGCTTACTATTGCTTGGTTTCACCAATTCGTGTTCACCAAAACAATTATTAAACTTGTGTCTTTGTTCCTCCTTTTAATGGCAATTCAAGTGGTTAAAATTAGTGAGTTTTCTAATTAAGGAATGATTTTGTGCTTGATTGAGTTAGCATGAGTTCTCATGTGACTCGTCTTATTTCAATTCAACCACTTGAAACTTAATCACTTGTGTTTTTCTTCAATCAACTCACACTAGAAACTCAAGAATTGGACTTTTAATTTTAACACATCAATTAGCTATATTCCAATGTGCCCTAATTTTTAGAGATAGATTCCTAAATTATAGGAACTCATCCTAATTTATAGGGAATTTCCTAATTTTTAGGAACTTAGATCATGCACAAAAAGGAACTCATTCTGGCTTTTTTGAGTAAGGTACAAATCAAAGAACCTTTTTCTAGCTAATTTTTTTAAAAGACACACATCCCAAATTACATGTATTTCCACATTATATGATTGACTATTTGTATATAATATTAACTACTATATAGATGTATTAAATATTTTATCAGTGAAAAAAATTCCACCATTATAAACATATTATATTTATTTTAAAAATTTTGACATTCAAATATATTTTGATATTGTATAATTCCAAACCATTTTCATATATATAATGCTTTCGCCATAGTATTCTCATTGTATAGTTATTTTTTTTGGGCTACCTTTCTCTTCTTTTTTTTCAGTCTCATTCATATTCTTTCTTATATATTTCACTCTATATCAAAATGTATTTGAATTGCAAAACTTTAAATGGTTGCAAATAATCTTCATAAATTTGTGTTTGCCTATTTAAATGCAATTCATATAAATGTGGTTTTGTTATAATTATGTTATTTTTCTATGTACTTTTAGAAATGTCAATTGGAATAACTAGTAAACATTTAAAAAAATAAAAAATTAAACATGAACGATCACCAACATCATGTGAGAGGGATAATCAAATTAATCAATTATGATATTAACACAATAAATATGTATTAGAAGAACAACATTAAGTATTATTGAAAATTATTTTCTCATTAACCATATGTGTCACGGTTCCGAGGATATAAATGTTTTATTCTAAGAATATAATCTTAATCAAAATATTTGTTTTGTTTCACACTCTCCTAAAAACATTACTTTTGTTTGAATATTTGTGTGGTTGGAATTGTTGAATAATAGAGAAAGATTCACATATTTAGGTATTACAGTCAAGACCATATACTTGTAACATTCAACTTCATGAATATGGATTGCATCTTCTCATATACTATGGTTAGAGATTTGGAATTCATCCTCCTTTTCAATATTTCGTATTGAACATGATAATGAAACATCATAACCAAGTAATTACGGAAATATTTGTAAATAAAAATATACATGATAACCCATCTACAGGAATTGAATACGCATGTAAAAAATTACATGATTTAACTTATAAGAAGTTTGTTTAGCATATTCTGAATTGTTTTCCTCTCTTAGATGCGTAAGATCTTATTGAACAAAGTTATGTGCTAAACATATTGATATGATTACTCAGTTGGGTTATTCCTCTCTAATTTTTACTTTGAGTGTAGCTAGCATAATGTAGATTGACATAAACTCAAGCCAATATATTCACATTCTTATGTCTTAAATGAACATTGTATAAAAGTTGAGAATGTTATCAAATACCCTCATATTATTTCCCTATTTATGCACTATATATTCAATATTTGTTAGGAAGGATTCATCCAAAAATATCTTAAAGCTAATGCTTTTGGTAATGGCCATGTTGTATTATGCTATAAACTTTTGGTTATATTTATTTTGTATTTATTAACACTATCTTCATTTTTTTTTATACATGAGTGGAAATAGAGATGTTCATTCTACATCAAATGGTTTCTTATGGTTGGAAGGTGCTCCTGCATGGACAAATTAGATTGGTTAAAACCCTTCAAATGTGCATGTTTTGAATAAGTTCATTAATAGATATGTAATTGCATGGAATCCATGTGCCATATAACATCACATCATAATGGTTCTTTGAAACCATAATGATGACCCTTGTCTATTGAATAGTGAATAAATGTTTTCTTCCAATCCTCATGCAGATTATGAACAATTGTTGAAACATGTTCAAAGGCATACAATGTATAGTGTAGATTAATTTGTATCCAAATAGGTGGTTATTATCGCACACCTCTATAATGCTCCATGGGAGCCTCATGATAAATCAATACTATGCATATATGATTAAAGGTGAAATAAATGTGAGCCATCAAGAGAACATGATAGGATAAATGTACTCAAAATTCATATTCTTATAGTGTGGTGCATAAATGTTGATTTCCAACTGGTGGTTTCTTGACATGTAGTCTTGAAAAACATTCTATGCATGCCTACAAAGAAAAAAAACAAGTCTAAAAGTCATCAAGATATGTTGACGAGAAGTTCAAATTTTATTGGCTCCAAAGGTCTTGTTTGTGTGCACACAAAAGGTTGCTTGGATAAACACTTATTAAATATGACATTGGAGCCATATGTTACTTAAGTTACTTATTGTAGATTGTAGCCATAAATTTGTTTTTTCTAAATGCTAGATGTAACATTTTCAAGAAACTCCTAAAAGATGGCCTACAATTTTCAACTCAAAATATTTTTGTTCAAATATATCAAAAGAGACCTTATTTTATTGAACAACCATATATCATAGAAAGAGAAATATATTGCACCTTTTATAGATATTTTCACACCATTATTCAATTTTTATTCTATTACCTGTGAGGCATTAGATGTGATTGAAATTTTTTTATGGACATAATTGACTTTGGATAAGTCATTTCATAGCCTTCCAATCACTACAACAAAACCCTGTGATTAGCATCACTTTTTGCTTTCTTTTTTGTGTCTAGAGCCCATTTTTGGTGCTATTTTTGTCCATGTATCAAATATGGTGCAAAATTTGATGTAAACTTCGCACCGACTTTTGCACCAAGTCATACAAGAAGTTTAGCACTAGGTATTTTAATAGGTTTTGTACCAGATTTTACGCCAAGTTTTATGCCAAGTTTTGTGCCATCATTTGCACCATTTTTTGCATCAAGTTTGGTACCTAATTTTTTTTCACCAACTTTTGCATTCTCTATTGCATCCACTTTTTGCGCCTACACTTGCATCAACTTTTGCATCATCTCTTGCATCCTCTTTTGCATCGTTTTTTAAATCATTTTGTGCATCCATTTTTGCATATTTTTTGCATCCCCTTTGTGCCAAGTTTTGCATCAAGGTTTGTGTCTATTCTTGCATCTAATTTTGCATCTACTTTTGTTGCATTGACTTTTACATCTTGTTTTGCATCCATATTTACATCCTTTTTTTCATCTGTTATTGTGTCCACTATTGCATCCATTTTTCTTGTGCCATAATTTGCACCTAGTTTGACACCTCCCTTTGCACCCTTTTTTGGTTCTAAATTTTCATCCACAATTGCGTTCTCGTATACATCTAGGTTTTCATCGACTTTTACCTCTATTTTTGCATCCATTTTTATATCCATTTTAGCATCAATATTTGCATCGGGTTTTGTGTCTCATATTGCATCTACTTTTGCCTTGAATTTTGTTGCATCAAATTTTGAATCCTATTTTACATCCATTGTTGCACCCATGTTTACGCCCACTTTAACATCCATTTTTGCATCTTATTTTCCATCTTCATTTGCTTCTTTTTTTGCATCTATCATTACATCCACTTTTGTTGTGACACAAATTGTGGCATGTTTGTACTTACTGTTGTACTCATGTTTGCTTCCAATTTTGCATCCATCTTCGCATCCTCTTTTGCATAGAATATTGCATCTATTTTTGCATTCACTTTTGTGTTGGATTTTGCATCTCATTTTGTATCTTCTTTTGCATGTACTTCCATTGCATCCATATTTTGCATCCAATTTTGTTTCTCCTATTGCACTCATGTTTGCATCCACTTTTACATCCCTTATTGCATGCATCCTTTTTTGTGTCTAATATTACATCCACTTTCTCATAGACTTTTGTTGAGCTATGATTTCTGCCATATCTTATGCCTATCATTGAAAACCACATTTTGTTCCACTATTTCATCCACATTTGCATCCTCTTTTGTGTCCAAGATTGCATCAAATATTGCTTATTTTTCTGCATCCCATTTTAAATCTACTTTTACATCCACTTTTGACTCGTCCAATTTTTCAACTAATTTTTTGTCCACTATTGCACCCATGTTTGGCCCATGTTTACATCCATTTTTTCATTCAAGTTTTCCTCCTTTTTGCATTCAAGTTTGTCTCATTTTTTTACATTCATTATTTTATCCACATTTGTTTCACCACAATTCATGCTATGTTTTATGCCTACTATTGTTCCCATGTTTTCTTCCACTTTTTCATCCATGTTTGAATCCTATTTTGTGTTCAGGTTTGCATCAAATATTTCATCTACTTTTTCATCCACTTGTGTCAATTTTTCTATCTTTTTTTGCATCTACTTATGTTGTGTCCACTCTTCATCCAATTTTACGTCTATTTTTACCTGCATTTTTTTGTTCACTTTTGCTTCCAACACACATCATATTTTTTGCATTGATGATATTTCCTATGACATTGAAAATTATGAACATCTAATGACAATGTCAATAATGATGATGACGATGATGATGATGATGATGATGAAGATGATGACGATGACATGAATTTCGATTGTTATGATAATGAAAATGATGATAAATATGATCGGGGTTACAATGACAATGATGATGATGATGCTAATGACCTTGGCCATTCTTCCCAATTTTTTAATGTTGTCATGGTCATAATCATAATAATTATCTTTGGTTACGTCTTCCAAGTCATCATCATCTGATCATCATTATCATTATTTTCATCTTGGTCATCATCGACAACAATAATGACTTGAATGATGATTATGAAGTTCATGATGAAGATGACAACAATTATGATAAAAATTATATTAGTTATGAAGATGGGGATGATGAAAACTATAATGACGATGATAATGGTAGTGATGATGATGATCATCAATCATCTCTAAAAAATAAGGTTGTTATTTCTCTTGCATATATCATGTGTCCTAACAACCCTTTTCGAGCACTCGTAACATTTTTAGGGTTGATGATATTTCTTATGATACCTATAATTATGAGAAATTGATGATAATGTCCATAATGATGATGATGATGATGAAGATATGAATGGTGATTATGATGATAATGAAATGATGATGATGATGGTGATGATAATGAAAATATTGAAGATGACGATCCTCCCTCTAAACTAGGGAGGTACTCATAATGAGACAAAAAGGTACTCTCAAGTTGAAATATTCATATAAGAAGGGATCTGGATTGATAAGCAGCAATGATGATTTACATCATCATACCCAACATTTTCAAAATAGAAAGGCATCGACTAACAATTTTATCTCTCCATCAGATCAGAGCACAATGTTGGGAGTCATAAATTTGGACACCACTGCCTCTCTAGGCACTTACCCCACTAGGATGTTTACCAGGTATGTACTCACATGATCATTTCCTAATCCATTGTCATAATATTTGACACCAGCAAATGTCAATCCTCATGACTATCCTTATCTTGGATTAATGTACTTGACTTATGGCAGTTAGTCCTTGTCAAAATACAAATTCTCAAAGAATATTGGTCCCATATGTTTATCCAAGCCACCATTCTCCCTACCGGTGCCTTTACTAGGCTTACGGCTATTATCCCTGGCCATAGTACATGACACATGGATAATATGGTGTCTACCCTCACTCCGTCTCAACGAGAGAGGAGACATCCACAAGCATAAGATTTTCTCAAGAATCCCCATCATTTTCATAGAGAATAACATCATTAATTTGTTTTCATTGCATGATGCCTTTATGATTGAGCATTCATAGATTTGTGGAAAATATTTCCCTTTTGTCATTTGTGATGAAATAAAATAAAAAAGTGAAAGCCAAAATCATTAAAGATACACTATAATGATTTATCTAAGTCTAAACTCTAAGTTTGAAGTGAAAATTCATGTAAATGTTATATCTATGAGTTGTGCCAAACTTATGAAAACCTTATTCCCTAAGTTCGATATATAAGAAAAAGAAAGAGAAAGAAAAATAAGGCCCAATTAATGGTAACTCATGTATTCACTCCCTCTTTGGAAATTATATGAATATATACACCCACAGACACACTTGATCACATGCTTCAGTGATGGTTAAATCATGAAATCCTCTTTTCCCCTTGCATTTTCACTTCATAATTTAAGCACCTAATTGAGGATCTAGGGAATGTTTGTTGCCTAAGGGTTTAATATCTACTCTTGGTTTACTTATGTCACACTACTATCAGTTTATGTGACGGAGTGAAATACATAAGTTTGTGGAGGTATTAGAACAGTGTATTAAGTTAGTCACCACACACACATGTATTATATCTCATTGATCCACATGTGTGGGTTGGAGAATCATTTCTTGAAAACTTTAATGGAGACTACTTTATGGCTTTAATGGTATAGCTACAAAATATCTTGTTAAATGTTGTGATTCATCCTTTCTTTTCCTCGAGACACTTGATAATATTGAAGTCACTCCCAATAATCCATGGATATGGGGAGTGTAAATTACTTGTGGTAGAAATAGAATTGAGAAATATAGGTTTTCCATTTGCAATATTGGAGTCATAGACATTTGATACATGGTAGTAGTCCTCGATGTTAATTAACTAAAATTGCATTGCCATAATGAGAAAAGAGGTAAACATATTAGTAACCTTGATGTCCTAATCATTTCAAATAATAACCATTCCACCCAAGTATCTCTAAGAATCAATTAATACTACTTGGAAATTCCTCCCTCATTTGCTAATTATATGAGGTAGAACCTCACTTAATATTTATGTTTCTTATGTCAACATTATCGATGGGTGCTTTGCGTACCATTTTTCTTTTAGGAGTATTTATTTTCCTTTACTATTGACGCCCCTCATGTTCCATGAGACTATTTTCATCGAGAATTTACACAGAAAGGAAGTATAATATGACTAAAAAAAAACATGTCTCAAGATTTAAGTGTTTGGACAATTCCACTTCATGACTCCTATATTTTCTTTAGCTAGGACCGAATGGTGAACATGATGGCATTAAGGGAAATTGACCAATGAAAATTTAAAAAAGAGGTGACTTTTGACTTACTAAAAAAAAATATCCATAACAATTTCATCAATTAATGAATCATTAAAAAAAAAATATGCAAAACAATTTCATCAATCAATGAATCATTGCATTATAAAATACAATCTATAAACCTTTTGGGAACATTTTTCTAAACAATGCTCAAAAACCAATATATTTAATATTAACATTTAACAATAATATGGACAATAACACATTTTGATAAATTAAATAACATATTATCAAGCATTTGCTAATAATTTTATAAATAATTTTATGGTATTATTAAATAAAATATTAATAATCCTATATTAATATTTATACATATGATTTATATAAATGTTTCTAAACAATTTAACATTATTTTTATTTATTATATGAATAGTGCTTTCTATTTTTAATTGTTTTTGTATATATAAACCTAAATACAATTTAACATTCATATTATTCATTAATATGAATAGGTGTTTATTAAGAATCCTTCGTATTATTTATATGTATATTATCATATATAAAAGTTATTATTAAATATTACAAATGTATCCCCTCTCCCTCCCATAGTCGAATATAGTCATTTTCATCTAGATGTTAGGTTGAACTGTCTTCCTATTTAACCCTCTTCCTGGATCTGTTTCTTCATCGTGTCCTGAAGATAAACCACACTTGCTGGTTTGAAATGAGTTGACCCAAATCCTCAATGTGGTTTTTTCCGAAAAAATTCTTTATATATTATCAAGCCTAAAAAATGTCACTAACAGAAAACTATAAAGCATACAACTAATGAAAGTGACCACTCAAGGCCACCATAAGACAATTAATCTATTAAGACCAAGATTGATGGGGACAGAGATCTACAAATGACAAAGGCAAACCTATTTTAACTTTATTGTTTTATTAGGTTCAAGATGAACATTTCAAGATATAATGAAGAACATAATTCATTTTATTGCATTAAGAAAACCCAAGCACATTCTATAACTTAGCAAGGAAGAGATGTAATACCCATCTCAGTCATATATATATAAACCCTAATATACAATTTAACATTCATATTATTCATTAATATGATTTAAACTCCTATCATGAAATAAAAAATTGGGCATGAATGGAATGTTTAAAAACCGTTTTTATAATATATATATATATATATATATATATATATATTAATATTATAATATATAATTATAATTTTTCTTAATTGAAAAAATACCAAAAACTCAATTTTATTTAAGAAAATAAAAAATACTAAAACTAAATATATATTAAAAAAAAACTAAACATAAGCAAACTAGAATTTGAATCTGACACTCTTGTTCACTTTCGGAAACTCATAATGTGGAATTTGATCTCTTTATCCTCTTATTTTAGCTTTTTCTTAAAAAATAAATGCATACAAAAGTTGGAAAGAGCCATAAAGCACGAGGAAGCTTTTTCCTAAGCACAAAAGCATCTAAAAGGTGGAAAAGGCCATTTTTATATGAGGAAACATTATTCACCCAAAAGATTTTGCCCAAATTGAACTAATGAGGAATTTGGGAAATCTTCATAGCCTACACTTTCTTATGTATTAGAGGCTTGGCCATTGAGAAAATGATGAGAGTTCTTATATTGTCAGGCTGTTGAGATCTATCTTGAGAGGGAGAGTTTTGGAGCTAGGAGTAGGGGGAGGTGTTGTTGCAACTACATTTGATTGTTGTAACTTTCATCCAGCTCCTTTATTAATATAGATCAGTTTTTCCTCCTTCTATATGTTTCTATTCATTCTTTACTTATTCTATTTAACTAATGAATGTATGGGATTTTGGTTTATATTTATTTATTCAATAATATTTATATGTTTCTGATAGTTTTAGTTATCAAGATATTATGATGTGAAGGTTGATTTATTCTCTCTCTTATGTGTAGGACCAAGCTTTGGAGATAGCTAGGAGCGGTTCCTAGCTATAATAAAATCTCCAAGAAGACTTGCATGCTAGGACTCACAAGAATTCCTTCTCTTTTTCTTAATCTATACTCTACACCTTGATCTACTCAGAATCCCGAGCCTTAGAACAACCTTTCTCTTAATTGGTTTGTCCTAGGTTTCCAGGATAAACTCAGAGGGTTTTATGTTCTTCTAACCATGCATTAAATCCTACAGCAAAATGAGATTTAGAAACTTTAATATATTTCACTATGTAAATGAAATTAGTAAAATGAACCCATAGAGGGGGTCATAAATGGAAATAAAAGTAAAACTCTAAATAAGAAGCCAAAATTAGATGCAACCATGGATGCAAAATTTTGAGTAGAATTGGATGTTAAACTAGCCATCAAAACAAGATGCAAGCAATGACACAAAAAGGGTTTGAAAGTAAAATTAAAAAAGGGAGCAACACTAGAGATAAAGAAGGGAAAAAAATATGGCATATGAAAGGATACCAAATTGGGCGCAAACAAGGATGAAAAAATGGACACCAAAATGAGGATGAAAAGAATGGTGTAAAATTAGGATGCAAAATTGGGTGCAAAAAGGATGAAAGAAATGACACAAAACAAGATGAAATGGGACTAAAAAAGGGTGAAACCAAGGATGTCAAAAATGATGCATAACTAGATGAAAATTCAAACTAAAATCTAGGTGCAAAATGAGATGCAAATGTGGACACAAAATGTGACAGAAGAAAAGGATGCAAATTCGGAGGCCAAAAAGGATGCAAAATTAGATACCACAAATGATGTAAATTTGGACATAAAAATGGTGCAAAATTGGGCAAAAAAAAATGGTGCAACAATGGGCATAAAAATGGCTCAAATTTGGATGCAAATCGAGATGCAACATTGGATGTAAAATGAGGTGCAACAAATCATTCAAAACTTGGTGCCAAAACAAATGCAAA